>VXBA01006154.1:1148751-1177702 GCA_013399895.1 Serilophus lunatus | reverse complement strand
GCGGGGAGCCAGCCCGCCCGAGTTTCCCCGCCGCCGCCCAGCACCAGCCGCGGGACTGCGAGCTCGCCGCGCCCGGATCGCTGCCGTGGCGGCGCCGGCTGCACCTCGGTGCTGCGGGGCGGGAAGGGAAAGGAAGGGCCGGGGCCGGGGCCGGGGCCGCGTCCCGCCCCCGCCGCGCTCCGCCCCCGCCGGGCGCCCGTTCCCGGCGGGCGGGAAGGGAGCGGGCTCGTGAAGGGAGCGGGCTCGCCCCCGGCAGCGCGCCCGACAACGCAGACAGCCGCCGGCGGCCGCGTCGCCTTGCCCATCCGCGTAATTCAGCGCTGACGACAGGATTCGTAACCAAAACTTTCTGGGAATATCCTGGCTCCGAAGTCATGCCTAACATTAAAAGATCGAGCAAAAAGTCATCTGAAACCACTGTGAAATGTTACTCTTCCAGTCAGTCTCGCCATTCGTGTTAGCTAATGGCCTTTGACATCGCACACTAGCAGCTCTACTTCCAGGAATCAGACTGTCGTAGTAAAGAAATAAAATGCCCCTAAGGCAGATGCATGTTTCCGGCAGGTCAAGGGATGTTACTTGCAACCCAGATAGGAAAGGTACTTGTTCCTGTTGCTCTGGCTGAGCTGCCTGTGAACACACTCCTCCTATACAGTGGTTGTAGGGCTGCCTGAAAACGACCGATTTTCCTCAGTTTGGAGGAAAGGCACAAAACTAGGAAAGGAAAAAAGGCTTGGATTTCACAGGAAATAATCCACTGGGCCCAAAACAAAAAGCCTTTTGTTTTCCACCACCTCACAGAAACATGAAGAAATATATTTGCAAAATCGTAACAGGAAAGCAGAGGGTCACTTCTGCACTTCTTTCCAATCAAATTCAACGGCTCAAAGCTAGATGTAGAATTGCCAAATTCAGCTCTCTGCTTTGCCCAAAGACACTTTCACCTAGACAGCTAAGCTACTCTGTTGGGAGACTGCCCTGCATATACGTGCACACTTACGGCCAATGGAATCATCTCTGGGTTTAGAGCTGACACTGCTCTAGTCATCTATGTTATTAAATGAAAACAGGAGGAAAAGAGTGACTCCACGCACATGGGCTGGGGAGAAGTAGAGCCAATTTCACAGCTCAGTGAGGCAGAAAAGGGGCAGTTTTGGCTCCTTCCCCAGACTGCATGATCCTGCAGCCCTGGGTTTGGTTCATACAAAGCAAACAAGGCAGCAAGCTGCCAGAGAGCTCTATCACCTCCTAATGCTGCGCTGGTGAGTGCCCTAGCACTGGCTTTGCGTCTGTAAAGGGCTGCAGAAGGCTGAGGGGGCAACACAAAAGTAGTTCTTCTCAGGTTGCACCTAAGCTACACTTTCAGAAATAAAAACAGTAACAAACACATATCATGTTTTCATAAAAGGAGGAGTTTCATTTTCTAATAGTTCTACAGATTAAAGAAGAGATAATTCACAAAGATGGCCAATGGTTCTCTCTGTCTATGACAGTGGCCATGGACATTTTGATTGCTCAGATGTTCTTAGCCATAAACCCAATAAATGACTAAATATGACTATATCCATCTTGGTAGTGGCCTCTAAAGGCTTATTGGCATGATAGAGGGAGAAATTTTCACTACTGCTATTGTTCATGACGTACAGAGCACATATATGAGTAAATGACATCTGTTCTCAGGGCTTTAAACTCGGAACCTTACAAGAACACCAGAAGTATTACCATCTGATGTACAGAACTAGGTCTACTTTTACTTCATAAAGCAAATGAGGGCAAGAGCAAGACAGAATGCTCCTCATTATGTGCTGCTCATATTTGTAGAGTATATTCACTATTTGGTGGCAGCATTGGAGTTGCATTTCTCTAACACTAAGTGTGAACAATATTATTTTTAAATAATTATTTCTTCCCCTTTATTTAAGAAGAGACTGCCTGCTTGGGAGATTTTCCATTTCTCCTTTCCTGACTGGCACCCTTCCACAGTTTTAAACTAATAATACACACATCTCCCCTGAGTCCACATTAAACAGTGATGTCAGTCAGACTTCCCACTCTGACTGCAACTGGCTCAAAGTGCCAAATCTAGTGTGTCACTTCACACTATCTAACTTCTAAACCTGTTGCATGCAGTTGTTATAGCGATTTTTGTATGAGTTTAGATGCACTCTGAAACCTTCTACATGTTTCTATAGGACTGGGAGGAAGAGTGGACTTGTGATGAAGACACAGGATATAGAGTAAAAATGAATGAATTCCAGCTTCTGCTGTTAATATGACTTTCAGGCATGACACCTAACTGCTCTCTCTCCTTTAGTTCATCTGTTAAATGGAGATGATAGCTGCCAGCCTTGAAGGAAGGAGTGGGCAATCTTTGGCAGTTGTGAAACAGCTGGCAGTGAGGCTTAAGTGTTCAGATATAAAAACATTTGGTAATGCATGAAATTCTTCAGTACAAATGAAAAGGTCACTGTGTGGCTCACCTTCCAAAAAGGAAGGATTTAGTAATGTAGTAGGAACAATAACTGCATTTATTCTTTGGGATGTTCATCTTTCTAAAAACAGAACCTCTGTATTTTAGGATTTTAAGTTTGGCTTGTGTAGATAACTGTCTCTCCAAAAATATTATATATCCATTTTGGGTAAATGGAAAATTTCAAGGTCAGGGAATAACATCTGTATGGCATAAACAGTAAGTAGCACTTGACACCATCTTATCTAAGTGTACAATCTTTTAAAAATCAAAACCCTCATTCCTATGAACTGTTCCATGTTATGGAAAGTATTAGTAAGATATTTATGGCTGTTTTTAAATAGTAGCAATTAAAATATTTCAAAGCCACAAGTTAAAGCTTACATCATCAGAAAAATGATTTTCCATTTACAGATGTCTCACCTAAATTTACACATACACAAACACCCCAATTATTTTTTCTCCAACAAAGTTCTCCCCATTAAAAGAAGTCATTTGGAGATAAGAAAAGAGATGAGGGACATAAGGAAATACTAACAAGAAAGGAGGGTGCAATTTTAACTCAAAAGAGGAAAATTTCTGATTCACTCTCCTCTGATTTCAGCTTTCTTTACATTCAGTGGCTGTAAATGTATTAATGAGTCTTTACAGTACGTCACCGCTAAATGATGTCTCACAAGAACTTGCATTAAGGGTATAGCCACAACTGTGTTACCTGAGAACCAGCCTCTCCTGTTGCTTTTGTGTTAATTCTGGTGGTGGTTTTAAAGCAGATCCCATTTCCATTTAAAAGCATTTTCCTCTGAATCGTTCTTAAACTAGTTTTTGCAGTTATTCTTCTCATAAATATCCCCTCTGTCCACATCCACAGTTACAAGTTTTCATTTATCCTCCTTGCACACAACAAAGTCTTCATAAATTCAGGCAAAAAAAATGCAAGAAAAAATATGCCTGACACTAATTATCACTTCCCATTATATGGCATTTGTTTAAAAACACCCACAGTTTTTAACAATTATTACTTAGTTTTCATCCTTCATTAGGATTTCCTTGAGTATTTTCTTACCCTTCCTCGTTCAAGGTTAGATGGTTTCTACATTATATCAGAGGAAAAAGACAGAAAGTAACTACTGGAAGAGTACTGTTTGTGATGTGAATTCATATTCTAATAATGTTTTAGTTCTTAGATTACAGTTGTAATAAACATGCCAAAACAAATGCATCTAAGGAAACAGTTGACTTTCATGCCACCTCCATATGATGCAACAAACAAAAAGAGTAATGAATCCTCTGGATTTCACACTGTCTAAAGACTCAATCAAGCCTGACTAGGCGGCTTCTGAAAAGATACCGTGGGGAAGAAGAGTGCTTTGCTAGCTCTTTTGGCTAAATTACAAGCAAACTTCTTCCTCAATACTAAATAAAATACTAATCACAAAATCAAACTACTTCATCAAACCAGATCTGCACCAGCCCCCTGATGAAAGACAACAGCAAGACCTAACACCTAACCCCAGACTGTCAGTGACTGTCCCCTTAATGCAAAGTCCATAGGAGTCCATGCCCATGCTACAGATGAAATCCAGTTTTCACCAGAACAAATGGGATGACTTTCTTGGTGGTTTCCAGATACTCAGTGGAAACAAAAACAACAATGTACTGTTAGTGAGTGAAGTGTTTTGGCTATCTGCTAACCAGTAGGAAATATGCAAAACGCTGACATAGAGCCAGTGCCCAGAGATAAGATGCAATTCACTCCCCATGGAGCAGACAGAACAGAACAATTCCTTACCAGACCACTGGCCAATGACTCAGCAGCAGAGCCCTTCTCAACATCTCTTGTAGGTGTAGCTCATATACAGTTGTCTTTTCTGCCACAAAATTTGTAATTGCTAAAATGTTTTCAAGAAAGGAAAGAAGGAGGGAAGGGAAGGGAAGGTTTGGGAAGGAAAGGTTTGGAAAGAGAAGGCTATACATAATCAGCATGACAGTAATACAATCTAGCTTTAGGATTCTAGTGCTCATTCATAAACATTTAGGTTCATCTGAAGCAAAAAGATCATCTGGACTGAAATCTTTCTGCCTATTCAAACACTTCCAAAACGTTGATGAGCAAACTTTGGCAAGCTTTATGCTGGATTGTGTATTTTTGTCTTCACACAGACCGAAAAATAAAGCTTAAAGCTGTCAGGAACTTTGCCATAGGTTCTAACTAATTCCACTCAAGCATAATCGTATGTCTGCATTTGACCAAAATCAAATGCGCACTGCTGAGTGGTCTAATCGTGATCAAATGATCAGATCTCTACAAATGAACGAAAAAACAGCTTGAATCTGCAGATAAATCCAGGCAGATTTGTGAGGAGATCACTTTGATCCGTATAGTTGAATGCCAAAACCCACAAGGATAATGTAACAAATGAGCAAAGGGGAAAGTCAGAGCATAGTGGGGAGTTGCCACACGGAGACATCAGAGGTTCCGTGCATTTACTCCGTTTTGTGATAGAAGTTTTCTAGCAGCTGTGAAACTGAAGCAGGAAGAGTGGAGCAGAGGTAGAGCAAAGCAGAAAATTGCAGAAGCAGATCGCACAGCTCACAACAAATGGGGACACTCCCAGTGTGCAGTGACACATAGGTCAAGCCCTTGACATCATCAGCTAGGTCCTGACTAACTGAAACCTCCTGGTTTTTCTCCCTGCAGGGCAGTAGTTTTTGGTTTTATCAGTGTCACCAACCTGACAGATAACTTAGCTGAGCTCTCTAGGCTGCTGAGGCAGTTCTGGGGAGACAGCAGCAGATGCTGGGATGACACACATCTGCACACACACCCTGACAAAACTGGATAAACTATAAAATCTTAATGATGCAAGACTACTTCTTTTAAAAATTCCCTGACATTGGAATGTGAAAGATGTGACAATCGAATAGCCATAAATGTCCTCAGGCAGTAGATACTGAGCCCTGGAAGGACTTTGCACCATTTTCCATCAGCCTCCTGCTGCTTCCTTGTGGCAAGCACTGACAGACCTCAGGAGGAAAAAAACCCTCTTAAAGTTTAAGAAGCATTTTCAAAATGCAATTAATGTTATACTTAAAGTGTTCCTTGATCTTGAAGTTTATACGGTTAACTCAAGTTAGACTGGAAGAAATACATTTAATTTAAATATAGATCTCATTTGCTTTGTGAAGAAGCACTACCTCACAATGGAAAAAAGTAAATACACTTCTACTTCCAACAATAGATAAGTTTGGCAGTAAAAAAAGTCTAGAAAGTGTCGAGGAAAATGAGACTATGAACAGAACATGACACACTTATTTGACTGGTTAAAATCAAAACGTATTTATAAACTTATCAATTCCCCATGTGCTATGCAAGACATGTATACTATAAGTGCCTATTTCCAATACATGCAACTTCATGTTAGTTGATGTCCATATTCACTTTAGCCTATTAGAACACTCTAACAATGAGTAATACAAAATAAGCAATCATGTATGCATATTTTCACAGTGTTATAACCTAGCTCTTTGTTCACATAATTAACTGTAGATACAAAAACATTCCCACTGCCCTAAGCATATTATTTTGTGTACTTCAGTTGCAACAATAGGAGACTAGGAAATGATATTGAGTTCCAGAGTACAGGGAACCATGAAAAGTAGCCAGTCTTAGTTCTCTACAATTTACTTAATAACTTAATAAATCTATTTCTAACAGCAGTGATTTCTCATAATTTAATTCAGCCACAATCCCCATAGACAGTACACAGATTATAATGGACTTTCACTGTAGTTCACATACTGCAGAGCAACACCCATTTTGGTAAACTGAAAAATACCCAACAATTGAAATAAAACTTTAAGTGTTAACCATTTCACTCTCAATGCAAAATATTCTTGGTTTTGTTGGAAAGATCTTAAAAATTATCCATTCAGGTTTATCTCTCAGTAAGTGTAGAGCCCAGAACTTACCTACAGTCAATGGAGCTATATTGGAATTCACATATAATGAGTATCTGGGTGTAAAAGCTATTAATTTGAGAAGGATCCAATCCTGCTCCCATTAAAATCACAGCCAAGAGGCTACTACATCCTTACACATTTTAAACATAGATAGCAAAAAGAGAAAACAAATACCATATTTTCCTGTTCATTTCCAGAATCAAGCTGAAGAAATTTTAGTTTCTGTAACGTTGCCCTCATATCATAAGACTCCCTGCTATGTGCTCTTGGACAAAACCTTGGTGGGAAAACTGCAGCAGTCTGCTGAGAACTACAGCAGCCCTGCACAGATGATAAAGAAGTGTACTCTGCTGCTTGCCTGGCCCTTGATCTGCATCACTTCTCACCACTAGCCTTCCATTTGATTACTAGTTGCAGCACAGTCCTTCCCTAGACATTTCCTGTGCAATGTGAATTTGAAAATACCACTGGAACCTACTAATATAATAATTTGTATGTACAGTAATTTTGTATGAGGCATATAAATCTGCCTTTTTAGTAAATTAACTGGGATTTTTACCTGCGTTGCTCTGTAGATTACATTCCTTCCCAAAAGTCTTGAAAGTAATGTTCCCTTGCACACAGTTTTAACTTACTGTTTCTTTTATCTCCCCTTTCTTCTCTTCTCAGGGCTTATTAACCCATTGACTGTATCTTTGCCAATGATGTGGACTCTTGTTCTTTAGTGATTTTCTGCATTTTTTGCTAAATCATACTGTCTTTCAATTACCAATAAACCACCTTTAAACCCAAGACTCAAACACTAACAATCTGGAAAAACACTTTCCCAACAATTCACTTGGTTTTCCATCTAGAAGTTTACAGCTCCAGGTTTCATTACAAACAACATTCCACATTCAGTTATTTTAAGCCAATTCTGTTTTGGCTCCTAAAAACACACTGAAAAACATTTGTGAACTGCAACACACAATACAAGGCTTTTAAAAAACAGCAACAGATATTTCCTTATGGCTCTTTTTGTGGTTTTGATAAAGTTGCATTGCTTCAAAGGGTTCATGACATACTACTGTAAGTTACCACTGCACATTTCAGCCACATGTGCTGACTGGGCTTCCGCTCCTCTGCTAGAACAATGGAAGCCTTTACATGCTGAGTCAGCTATCCATAAACACAGAACCACACAGACCAAATGGAGTCCCTCACCACAGGTTTTTTTTAACCATGTCTTATCACAAAGAATGCTAGATAACTGCATCATTTCATGTAAGACTCATGGAATAAGTAAAATTTGGAAATGCATACATATTTTCAGGAATAAAGCCCAGGATACTATCTGACATGAGGCAAACTACGGAAATGCATAAATAAATACAATAATAAAGTTACAACAAAATAATCAAGGGTCAGTTCTGCCATTTCCTCCCTCATGGGTATTCTCAGTACCAATAGGAGAAACCTGCACACACCTGGATGGATAGGCTGGACATCTGAACTCTTACACAACCAATTTGTTAAGTTCAGATAGCACTGCAACTTGTGAGTCTCAGCACACGTATCTGAATGCGCCCACAGACACTAAGACACAAATGAACAAATGAACCTCAAAAGTCAGCTGAATGGGTCTTTAAGGATCATAGAATCACCTACATTGGAAAAGACCTCTACAACCATCAAGTCCAATTTATAACCCAGCACTGACACGTTCACCACTAAACCATATCCCCAGGTGTCACATGCACACATTTGTTGAATGCTTCCAGGTATGGTAATTCCATCACTTCCCTAGGCAGCCTGTTCCAATGCCTGACAACCCTCTCAGTAAAGAATTGTTTCCTAGTATCCGATCTAAACCTCCCTTGGTGCAACTGAGGCCATTTCCTTTCATATTGTCACTTGTTACCCAGGAGAAGAGACTGACCCCACCTTGCTACAAGTTGTAGAGAGTAATAAGGTCTCCCTCCAGTCTAAACAAATTCAGCTCCCACGTCCACTTTCCCGAGACCTGTGCTCCAGACCATTCACTAGCTCTGCTGCCCTTCTGTGGGCATTCTAGCGTATCTATGCCTTCTCAAATGAGGGGCTCAAAACTGAACACATACTGAAGGTGCAGCCTCACCTGTGCCAAGCGAAGTAGAATCACTTCCCTAATCCTGCTGGCCACGCTATTGCTGATAACAAGCCTGGATGCCATTGTCCTTCTTGGCCACATGGGCACACTGCTGGCTCATGTTCAGCTGACTGTTGATGAGCACCTTGAAGCCCTTTTCTGCCAGGCAGTTTTCCAAGCACTCTTCCCTAAGCCTGTTGCACTGCATGGGCTTGTTGTGAACCAGGTGCAGGACCCAACATTTGTCCTTGTTGAGCCTCATCTAATTGGCACACAAGCGCTTTCATTTCACTCACAACTCCAGTTACGACAAAGACCTGGAAATCTAATTCATCTGATGTCTCGAGCTGGTATCAAACACTTCCAGAACAGGCCGACATACCTGTGCAAATATATGTTATAAAAGCCGTGTCACTGAGGGTTATCCGACTAAGGAAAATATGTCACATGTGTACTTTTCATACGGCTTGTTGGAAGTACATAGTCTCAACTTGTGTAAAGGGATTCATCCCAAGACCTTGACAGTTTGTGTTCTGTAACTTTAGCAAGAAATGTAATTAGAAATCTGTGTTTCGTTCATTTGAGATTCCTACAAAATTTTCTGACTTTTCCAATCCTACCTGGCATATGGATAGTCCATTAAACGAAAAAAACCTAAACAGAAGTTAAGAAAGACAACTTCATTTTAAAGAAGAACTTGAAGCATGCCTTCTGCAGTACACAAACTCCCTGCAGAATGCCAGCTGAAAACCTCCCAGTAAAGAGGAAGCCTGTATACATGCAATGCATGCACTCTGAGGTTTGCTGTCCCCTGGATGTATTGAGTTCAGTATGGAGTTAGTAATGTACATGTAAAGAATATTCATAAGCCTCACAAGTTTCTAAAGAGAAACTTTTGTCCTTACTCACATATAAGCATATTATAGCAAGCTTATAACATACTTGAGAGCTAATGCTTTCACATCTATCAGATACCCTGCTCAGGGGAAGTGAAACATCACAGAACATTAGGTGATGTCAAACACTAATCCCAATTAAGTCTTGTTTCGCAAATTTTAATACCTAAGAATAAATTCCTGAAACTCATACAGACTTTTATTATTATTGCTTCTCGTACAGCTCAGTAAAATACCAACTCATTCCAATACTTCTCCAGGAATTTATTACAAAAATATTGGGAAAAAATCCCAATCCCCAAAACACCTCCAAACCACTAGCTGAATCCAAACAGAACTTCAATACACCCATTTTAGAGGAAAAAAAAAAAAAAGTAAAATAGGAATGACAGTATTGAAAGCCCACCAGGGTCTTTCAATTGATTTCAACTAATTTTAGATTAAGCCTTCAGTATCTCCATGATAGGAATTCTCTTGCTGGTAGACAGCTGTGGAGAGGTGAAAACTGTTTGCAGTACCTTACATTTGCTCCGGACAGCCACTAAGTGGCACTTAAACACCTCATCTTAAATCGTGGTGAATTTGCAAACTTGTGAAGAGAATGGGGAGACAAAAGGACTTATGCACTCTGGGAACTAATCCCTCTTAAGAACAATAAAGTTTGCTTCCTGCAATTAGAAAAACTTCCCAAGGGTCTGACTATGAAAATGTTACTGGCAGGACAGAAGCACAGAAGCAGAAGCAACTGCTTCCTCTCCTAAAGCCCAAGTCCTGCTTTGGGAATCAAAGTGCCTCATGCCTGTGTATCATCGCCTATTATTGTGTCACTCTGAAATATGAACTGAGATCAGGAAAATTACAGTATCTCATTGCTGCTGGACTGTCAGTCAAACAAAGGTGGCCCTAATATCATAACACAACTAGAAATGTTGCCTAAATTTCAGCTTCAGTTAAGAGACCTCTGCAGGGACTAATGCTATTTGTACTTAAGCTGCACATTAGAACATGATTTTCATAGTCTGCAGAGAATCAAAAGTGATGAACGGTGCTTTTTTCTTCTTAAGACTTTAGTGCACTATTGCTTCACAGACATATATCATACCTTTATTTGCATTTTTAATCAAGGAAAGCAACAGAATTTTCCTAATAGTAATGTTGAATCAACTGTTAATCTTGAATACGTTAATGTATTCTAAGTATAATTTTTCTTGTTGTCTGGATTTAAAAGTGCTTCTGTTTCATTAAAAATCTTCCTAAATGAATTCAGTAGATACTAGAAACTGTTTTCCCCTATATTTACATTACAACTGCCATTGAAAAAAAATCTCAGGATAAAAACAAGCAGAATAATGTATTAGGTATTTTAAGTGCTAACTAAGCAAGTATCTACAAGCACATTTAATATCATTATTGCAAGGGTGTCTGTTGTCTTCAAAGGAACAGGCCTGATCTTCTATTGGAGATATGGCAGAAAACAGAGGTGTGTGGCCAGTGGAAGCAAGGTCAAGTGACGTGGAAAGAATACAGAGGTGCTGCTTGCCTCTTGTAGGGAGAAAATTCATGTGGCCAAAGCTCAGCTGGAGTTGAAGCTGGCCAAAAATGTGAGGGACAACAAAAACAGTTTTTTTCAAATGCATTAATGGCAACAGACAGTATAGAAATATCATCAGTGAGCCACAGGATGAGGATAGTCACCTCACAAACAGGGACAGAGAAGTTGTGTCACGAGAGGTTTAGGTTGGATATTAGAAAAGGTTCTTCACCTAGAGGGTGGTTGGATACTGAAACAGGCTCCCAAAGGGAAATGGTCACAGCACCAAGCCTGACAGAGTTCAAGAAGCGTTTGGATGATACCCACAGGCACATGGTGTGACTCTTAAGGATGGACCTGTACAGGGCTAAGGGCTGGACTCAATGATCCTTACGGGACCCTCCCAATTCACCATATTCTGATTCTGTAACTTAAAAGTGCATACACATTTTCAGCATCAAAGACTTAGAAATAAGATTTATGTACAATGTGTTTTCTAGACTCTCAAAGAAACACCACCATTTCAGTTAGCCACAGATTTAGATGTGAAATGTACCACCAGATATTAGCTGCAATCTCTATTTTACACCTTTGTGCTGAATGTGGCCTCCAGAAATATCAAATTAAAAGTCATAAAATTTAACTTTTATTCTCTCTTTCTGTGCAAGTTCTTTATGTTATGATTAGAAGCACAGAATAAGCAACAAAGCAACTCATTAAGCCACAGTACATCAGGATTACTAAGAATACAATTTTTAAGCATATTCTGCAGGTGTGAAGTTAGTTTTGTGAGGTTCTTTTAAAGGCTGAAATAAGAAGCTTGCAAAGGAAAATCATTCAAGTTATGCAGAAGAATCATACTTAACCCAATGCATGAGGAATCACCAGCAGCAAAGCTGTTTTTATGACCGGCAATAGATCTCAATTACTGTCACTCTGGGAAAAGTGGGGGGAGGGTGGGAAAGAAAGAAGTCCACATTAACCAGCAGCTTCATACAAAGGACAAACCAAGTATAAACTGGCATTATCCACTCAATCCTTGTATCAGATTCTCAATGACCAACCTTTAGGGCAGACACACATATCCATTTAAGCCTGTATTTGTCCAGTCACACAAATCATTCTTTAGGAAAATATTTCCCACAGCCCTTCCCATAACTTGATGTCCACAGAGAGGGTAAAAAAAACAGAAATACAGAACAACTGTGTCTACATCAGGCAAGGGAAAGCACTGATTTTACGACTATGATTTTCTACCATTATTCATTTTGACATACAACAGGAAGGGAGATTGTGCTGCTAAAGTAAATACAGCAGTTATATATGCCTCTTCTGCTTTGGCTTTCTGCTCCACTACAGCCAATGAGCCTCCATCTGATGACCTTGGGGGCCCAGCATAAATGTCAGCCCAGGGAAGGCAAAGCTCTAAATGAAAAGACAACTCTATGGAAAAATAAGGAGCTATTTCATGAAGGTGATTTACTCAGTATCATAATTTTTGAATGGACATATATATATATTCATATTCTAATGTGGATAACTTACATTTGTCCTTTAGAGCCATTTTAGAATCTGAAAAGAAGAAAATACAACTGCCTGAACATGAATGTCCATTTTTAAGCAGCTTTCCAGATAAACTTGCAAAGCACAGAAATTAGAAAGGTTTTGGTTTTACTAGTGTTGGGCAAAAACGACTGATGCAGGATCCAGTCCTACAATCTGATTTGTGGCAGAACCACTTTTGAGTCTGTCTGTAGAGATTGTACTAACCTACATGACAGATACAGCCTTTGTTTATTCATATATTTGACAAAAGCTATCTTCCTACGTTCACTAACTAAATTACATTGTCCTCAACATGCTGTTGTATTGTATGCCACAAAAGCCAGCACTGTATTAGGCCAGACTTTTTTTAGGTAAGATTTTTTTTAATAAAAACTGTTCTTTTTCAAAGCAGGGTTTTGGGGTTTTTTTCCCCTCTAATATACGCTTTCTTGTCTTAAATTGCACACAACTATCATTGCTTCATGGATGCATAAAATTAATTAAAGAACATCACAGCTGTGCATAGTTCATATTACTTAAGAGCTACTTGTTTAAACAAAAAAAACATCTATTGAATCTGGATTAGACTTTGTGACTTGTATTTGGAGATCAATAAGGCAGCATTCAAACTTCCAAATGTCTAGTCTTAAATTCAACAAGCCACAGTATGGGTAACTCCAAAAAATACACTGGAATTCCTTTACCATTAATTATTTTTCTTTTTAGTACTGTGCATTCAGCTTATATTCAATGTTGCTATAAATAAAATAGTACTCTCTGAAGTCTTAATTCTGTACATGCAACTGGGCTTCTACACTCATTCTATTTCTCACTTAGAACTTTTCCACAAGCACAACTCTTGTTTTATTTTGGGTTATGTTTGATTTGCTGCACCTTTGCTTGAAGCTGTAGGACTGACTAGGCTGTAAGGTGATGAGGGGATCCATTCACTCAGTTTGTGTGTCTTGCATCCAACACACTGGAAAAGTCAGACTTTACTACACTACAGTAAGGTGAGATAAATAAATTTGCTGTTACCTATTTTGTTATTGTTATAACTTGTGAAGCTGGGGAATTCAGTATGATTAGTGCTCAGATAATGCATGGATAAACAGTCTCTCAGTTGAACTACACTGAGATCTGGGTGGATTCACCAAATTCTCAAATTTTCACACTCATCTTTCAGGGTAAGTGAAATTTGAAGAATAAAGCACCACCTTGGCACGAACTAAAATACAGTGCATATGACATCACAATAACACACAGGCACTTTCAGTATTATTTAAGCTGAAAATAAATGATATTATCTGGTACAGGTTATTACACTGTTGAAGTGGCAATAATAAAAGAAATCACAAGAAAATACAGTTTTTATGTTGCTGCTCCTGTAAGAGTGGAAATAGGCAACTCTCTTTACAAACCCTGTGATGAATTTCATCTTCCTTGATCAGACATTATCTCTGACTTTAAGTCAGGAAATGGGACGGGTATTGCACAAATAACTTCCTCCATGTGGCAATCCCACGTGGTTGAGGGAAATCACACATTATTTCTTGCAAAATGAGGTTGAACACAGGAGCACTTTGGTGATGCAGGATGGCACAAAGTCAATCTATGGTCTGACAACAGGCCCATAAAGGCTTGAAATAATGCTGCTAGGGACAGGGTCATTGGATACTAAAGTTCCCTGAGAAAAGAGCTCACATACATGAATCCTTTAAACAGATCCCAGGACAGATCTGGTGTCATCACACTTATGCTCAAGGCTCAAGATGCCCATAAAGCTTGATTAACTGCGACAGTATCCAAAGCACAGCTGGTTGTTTGCATTATACAGGACACTCTATTAATATTTATGCAGCTAAACTTTGATCTACTTTATATACCAGACTATGTATGTGCACAAATATATATTTGGTTTTTTCATTTGTTCTGTTGGATTTTCTGGTTTTTTAAATTAATTTCTTCAGTTAGCATTTGAAAGACAGGAGAAATATCCTAAAACAAAAATCAGTGCTAGTAGTTTACACTTACACAGATTCAATCAAAAAAACCTCAAAGGTGCATAAGAACAAGAGGTGCAAAACAGCACAAATAAGCTCTCACTTGCACTGACTTTAGTCCAGTTACTTCATTCTGTTTCAGTGTTTTTATGCTTTTTCCAAAAGAAGCAGCATGTTTTTATCTCCCTAGACTCAACAAGCAGTAAAATACAGTAGAAAAAGATCTCCTTTAGCTTTAAAATTATCTTCCCTGAATTCCTCTAAGAAAGGGAAATGGTGCTATTTAAAATGAGATACTTAGTGAGGCCATATCTTAAAGTCTAATGTAAAAACAAGTTGTGTAAGAATCGTCAGTCAAAGCTAAGTCTCACGACAACTGCTTTGGAGATCCCTGAGCCTCTGCCATTCCTTTTATAGATGAATAATGTGAAGTTCACTCACAAGATCAGCTCTGTGAAGCCTCACAGAGAGCTAAGTGTTGATTATCTGAAACCAGCTTCTTCAGCACATAATCAGATCATAAACAACATGTAACATAGTGCTGCATTCCAGCATGATCTACTTAAATGCATAAGCTATTTTAACTCATGAAAGTAGGTGAAGGTTGTTTAAAAGCATAGTAACTGTTAAAGCAATTGGTGGACCAAAAAAACCCACAAAGACCTCTGATAAACAAATCATTGTTGTAACCAAACAGCTCAACCAACAACAGGGCAAGTGCTACATTTCACAGTGTGCCTCAGTGTATGGAGATGGGGCTTATCTGTGTCTGCTATGGGGCAGATTTGGCACAAGCAAGGTCAATCAGCTGGCCCAGGTCTCGAGCAGGTGACTCATCTGCTGCAACCATACATGCACTGCAATTCCCATGCTAACATTCCTGTGGCTGCCCGGGCTAAAAGCTTCCCTGACATAACTACAGGGAAAAGATTCAGAAGCACCACACAGACTTGTGCATCTTCTGCAGCTGTGATCCTTTTTAAATCACAGGCATTTCTCAATTAAGCAGGAAAGAACAGTTCTACCCAATGTTTTGCCATTACAGCATTAACTGCTCTGGTTATTACAGGCTGTCATGACAACCTGTGTCCAGACTCTTGGAGGTGAAAAAACCCCAAACCACAGAAATAAAAACATCCTAACTAAATGTAACCCTTAGTTCTGTATTAATAATTGATGATGTCACAGAAGTACTTTCCTTACAAGACATCAAGCTCAAGTTTCTAGGCTTTCCCTCAAATCCTCCAAACCTCCAGCTCCTATCACAGAATTAAAAAGTGGAAACTTGCAATCATTCTGAGCATCTACTTCACTAAAAAAAAAAAAAAAAGGTGACACTGCTATCTGCTGACTTCTACTATGCATATAGGAATTTATTTTACCCTGTGACCAAGAAGAACAGGTGGATGAGGCACACTTCAGACAGCTCAATTAGCAGACCTTGATCCTGATGGGGGAATTCAACCACTGAAATATCTGCTGGAGGAAAAACACAGCAGGGTAGAACCAATCTAGTGAGTTCTCAGGGAGCCTCGAAAACAGCTTGCCAACCCAAGTGACAGAGAAGGTGATCAATGAGGTGCTCTGCTGGACCTCACATCTACCAACATGGAAGGGCTTGTCGGGGTCAAGCACAGCATTGGTTGCAGTGACCACGAGATGGTAGAGTTCAGGATCCTGAGAAGCAGGGCAAAAAGCAAGATCAAACACTGGACTTTAGAAGATCATATTTTGGCCTCTTCAGGGATCAGCTGGAAAAATTACCATCAAATAAATGCCCTAGAGGGAAGAGGATCAAAAAAAACAGGTTGCTATTCAAAGACCACCTTGTTCAAACTCAAGAGCAGTCCATCCAAATGACCAAGAAAAAAATGCCCATATGGATAAACAGGAAGCTCTTGGGAAAACTCAAACATAAAAAGGGAGAATTCAGAAGATGGAAGCAGAGACAGGTAACCTGAGATGAAGACACTGTTTGAGCACACAGAGACATGGTTAGGAAAGGGAAAGTCCACCTGGAGTTGAATCTAGCAAGGGATGTCAAAGACAACAAAAAAATTTTTTATAGCTACATAAGTGACAAAACACAGATCAGATAAAATGTGGGCCTGCTGCTTAATGAAGCACAGGACATGGAAAACACCGAGGTACAGAATGTCCTCTCTGTCTCAGACTTCTGTGAAACCATTAAATTTCGAACGGTTATTCTTTATTTACAATTAAGATAAAAGTATAATAAAGAACAGTACAGTCTTAATTTGCCTTCAATCTAAACTAGCTCAGGGTATTAATCAGCTAAACTAGTGACCACTGTTCCATTTGCCAAAACATCCACCAAGTAAGATTAAACATACCAAAGTAAAACAAATAATTAGATACACCAAAGAAAGATGAACGTAATGGCATCTGGAATTACTCTTCCAAACTGAAAATAAGAACAGAAATTACTCTTCCTCTGAAACATTTTGGCTACTTTGCATCTGCTGGAGAGGGATACTCTGTGACAGTATGCCTTAACTTCTGGTCATTTATCTCTTTCATTTCTTGGAGTGAACAACATGCTAAAGCAAGGCATCCTACAGAAGGAAAGCAGTGCTGTGTTTGGGAAGAATGAGCTCACGACAGAAAAGGCACACCTCACTTACAGTTCCAAAGAGTTTAGAACTACCATTTCTCAAGTGTAGGGCTAAAATGCCAATAATTTTTAAAACATACAGATTTCAACAACAGTGATGTCAATAACGTCACATTGCTGAAGATCATAAGCAAATATCATACCAGAGGTCACTGGGGAGCTATGGAGGCTGGTAGCATGTATGTCTTCCTTTAAGACATTGCACTCCTATAGTACCCAAGCACTCTTGCCAAGGTGTTCGACAAGGCTGCATTCTTTTGACAAAGGTACTATCCTGTAAGCAGATCTAGTGGCGAGTTAATTTTTTCTCAGCTTCCACCACCATTACTCACCACAGTGCATGGAAACTCCATCTATGACCTATAAACACCCTTCATAAGCTCCCTGCAGACAATATAATTGAATTCAGCTCCATTCCTGAGCACTTACAAAGAATTTGCATCAATGCTTCAGCCCCACTCTCAGGTAGAAATTACTCAATCATGAGGCCTCATCAGAACCTCCACAGAATGAGGGTGAAAGGATAAGAAACTCCACCATCTGTAACTAATGGAAACTTACTGGGTTATACATGAAGAAGGAAGATAGGCTCCAGATCCCACGTCTTGGCAAATCTGCTTAGAAAGGAAATTCTAATCCATGGAGAAGCTCTCCCTAGGCAATGCAAACCCATCCTTTTAGCACTGAGTGGAATGATCTCTACATTCATACACTTGTTTTCAAATAATGTCATCTCATCCTTCCCTACTTATTGCTATACATCAAGGAAAGTGAGCTGTATGTTGCCATCATGATACAATGGAAATAATTATGGAAGATCCTACAGACTGAAGTCAAAGACCACAATGAGGCACCGCCTTTTTTTTCACTGCTATAGAGGAGCAGAACAAGTAACTCCTTGCAAAAGAATCCTGACATTACTTAGTATTAATTTCCTATCTACTGATTTGTTCTCTAAAGTGGATATGTTGGTAATGCACCAACAACAAACCCAACAGCGCTGTATTCATATCCATGCACTGTATGCATTACCACATCCACATCAACTCTAGAACTGAGCTAAATATTACCCAGCAAAAAATCATCTCCCATTAAAAAAAATCTTTCATATGAAATGCTAAAACAATTGCTCACTAATCAGACATATGTTCTCGCTCAATATAAAGAAGTATAACAATGGTTAATGGACTGCAGTCTACCTACAATGCTGATGCTAAAAGCCTGACCATTCCTGCTTTTCTGTACTTTCTATCACCTCCAGTGCTATTCCTTTGTTTGCATGACATTCAAGTTTCTTGTCCCTCTCTTCAAAGGCCTTTATTGTTTAGTCCTCTACTCACCTGCTTTTGGCTTAACATACTAATCTTCATCCTCTACTTCTGCCACAGACATACCTCTGTCCTCTTTTATTCTACTTATCCTAAGGTAAGGATATACTCAGATCTGATCTGCACAGTCACAAAGTACCTTCTACTTCAGCTCCTCAGTCAGACCTTACTTACTGTGAGATCTGTCAAATATAGCCCTGTATCTGCAGATACAAAGAATTGTGGCTCTTGCAGTTTGCAATATCATTGTAATTGGTATTTGGTTGTTTGTCGGGGGTTTTTTCAAATGAAAATAGAAGAAGTGCAATTATCATGATTCGAACATTTCCAAGTAAAGAGTTGTAATGAACACGCAAATTCTGTGACTAAACCTATCTGTACTGCTGGGTCTTTTTTACAGAGCTGAAACAAATAGAAAAAAAAAAAACAAATCAAGAGTCCTCAGAAACTAGAGTGCCAGCACTGAAGTCTGCTGAGTCATATAGGCTGCAAAAGTTCAATTTCGAAAATTTATTTCTTCTGAAGTTGAACATAAACTGCAGCAACAAAATGCTACATTCTTCATGCCAACTCACTCAATTTGTAACAAAGGTATACAGTACATTCCTATGCTTTCAAGCCGGGTATCCGCAAAACAAGTAACATCACTTCTCACAAAAACACAAACATCAGTTATCTAAAAGGTATTATATGTCAGTATTCAGGCCAGAGTTACAATAACCTATAAAGCATAGGGGACTTAAAAGCTAGAAATTACACTGAGTTTAAGTAAAAGAGGCAGGGCTTCATAAGAGGTAGAACACTTGGCGTTTCCTTCAGCCTTTTGTTAAAACACAAATGCGGATTAGATGTCTACCTAGCCTGCAAAAAAGTCAAGAGAAACAACCCTTGAAATCAAGGCAAGACCAGGTGGAGGGTAGTTTTTGAAAGAACAGATAGCTGTGTCCATCTAAAACAGGCATCCAAAAATTCTGGGTGTGGTCTCCAAAAACACGTAGATACAGCTACAAATTTAAATAGAGATTTATTTTGTTCTCATTCATTTCAAACACTTTCAGGAATTTGATGACACACAAAAAAAAGTACTTGAATCTCTTGTTGCAAAAGAAAATGCAGAAGAAAATGTACTAGAAGTTATCAGTGCTGTGTACTCACCATAATCCTGGAAACTCACAAGCAAAAGTAAGGGCATAAGCAAACTACAAATTGCATTCAGTGACTGCTATTCAGTGCCAAGTTCTGAAACATCTATTCCTTATTTCTGCTGTTATGTACATGAACTTGGTATTCTACATTTAACTAGACAGGATCTCTCACTTGAATGCTTATGATTTACAATGTATTTGCCTTTTGATTTACCAGAACTGCCATTTTATCGGGGGGGATTTAACTAAAGCTGTTTCCATGTGTTTTAAGTTCTAAGCTTGAGACTGTGGATTTGGAACTGTATAGTGTTTTCCTATTGGAGAGGTTAATGTAAATCCCATGTGTGTTGTATATTCGCATAATACCTCCAGGGTGCTTTAGGAGGACATCCCCTACAAGTCGAGTGAGCATCTTGTTTTCCAAAGTTATAACCAGAGTCAACATTCAAGAGATGAAAGATTTGTTTTGTCCCCAGAAGATCACAATAACCTTGTGTCAAATCCTACTCATTTTACCCGTTCACAAGAGTTAGAGTCTCACACTAATCTCCAGCAGAAGAGATTGACAACTTCAATGCTTCCATCACATTTTCAGCATATGTTCATATTTTCAGCAAGGACACAACTAATTCTCATGAAATGCAGACTGAGCCAGACCTCATGCAGAGTGAGACACACACACCCAGCTCCTGTCTCACACCAGACAGCAGCAAGCCTGCATGTCATAGTCACAGAGATTGCCTCTCCCCCATTCTCCAACCCCACTTGCCAGGCTTTGTGAATTACACAGCTAGAAAGAGGTTTCCATAGTGTCCTGCGGTTAGAGATATGCTACATATGGAGGTTCTACCCTACTCCCTCCTCTTTCTGAGAAAGGAGGTACTTCTGTTACCCAGTGATATAGGTCTCAACTCAGGAAAACAGAAATTTGAGAAGTCTGAGTGCAGGATTAGATAAAGTTCACAGTGACTCAAGAGTGAAATTCTAGCCCTAGTGACATCAATAGAAAAACTCTCACTGATTTGAGTGCCAAGATTTCAGCCCATCTCCCAAACTAAACTGTCTTTTAAGATGATGAAATTCGGGCCCTGATCCTCTAGGAGATGTACACACTTTTCACTTCACATATTGAGCAGTTCATATTCAACTGAATCATGAACATCAAGTAAGCTGACACTTGTCAGTGAGATCCAGTCTCTAATTGTAATTACAAACTTAAGAACTTACAAGGTAGTGAAGATTCAAAAAGTACAAAAGCAACTCCAGGGATGCTTGCTTTGGTTTTGTTTTGGTTTTTTTACTTACTTTTGTCTGATCATCAGCTTTAAATACATAACAGATACTTTGCTGATTTGCTGCTCCATCCTTTATCAGACAAGCAAAGTAGCTTGGATCATGGCTGTTGTGAATCAGTTTGTGGACATGCTGTGGCTTGTATTCAAACAAACTTGAACAAATCAAAGGATCCCACTGCTGGATTTTCCCTGTGTCTGGTTCACATCGCAAACTTGCGGGTGAAACATAAAGTCGGACTTGGCTGACACCAGGTTCTTCTTTGGAAGACTTTGTGCTGAGCATCCGGATCTCTGCCACAATCCAAGGCAGCATTGACATGGTGGTTAGGGAATGCACTGGGAGAGAACCAACGAGTTGGAGACTGAAACTTGCAGAGAAATCACTAGGTGTTTGAGATTTTTTAACTTTAAATGTTATTGGCTCCATTTTACTGCCTTTTAGGTCACCTGGACTAATTCACCAATATTTCAGTCCCGTGGAATGACATTATCCGGATGGTTCCTTTGATTAAAGAAGATAAGAGCTCTGAAAGGAAAAGAAATAATTATGTAGGTGCTGCAACTCTATTCAAAACAGTCAGTAACACAAATAATTAACAGCTTAACATCAGAAGAAACAAACCGATCAGAAGAGACAAATATATCAACCACCATGACCTATCTAAGCAAATTGCCCCCTCTCTACATTGGGCCTTACTATTTCATGTCCAACAAACATAATTGCAATAAATACATTGCTTGGAAAAAAGATAATCCTGATTTAAAAGTTGCTTTATGACCGTACCTAAAATTTTAATGACTAAACTTTAAAATGCATATTCTTTCTCGCCTATGGCTGTTTCATGGGAAGGCACGTGAGTAACACTGACCTATTTCAATCCTAATATCACAGAAGGAACTCAGCTGAGCTATTCTGACCCTCATGACAGTTGAAGTTGGTGCTTGGCAGGACACCTTCACATTTGGAAAAGAAATAAAAAAATAATTTGGCAACTTTTTTGCCCATAGGTGGATGTCTTTGAATTTGGCTACTAACATGGAGCTGTTTCCTTGGCTATAGTTTGCCAAGTGATTATTGGTTGTAATCAACAAGACCTTTTCAATAAGAAAGTCATTGAAAGTCATCCCCAGAAGTCATTGTCATTTGAAAAAGCTAGCATCTTTTAACTGACTGATCACTGATAAACCTGTCAGATAGCAGCTGTGGCCAGCATCCCCTGAAAAACCACACGATGATCACAACTCATTATTGCATTTTAATGCTGGTCAGCCAGACAGGAACACTTAAATATTTGACATACTGATAGTGTATCATTTCCATTTCTTAAAATATTAAATGGAACCATGTTACACATATTGCTGCTGTAATTCTGTTGTACCCAGCAGCTACCACAACTACTTTATTATATATTAGTAGCTTTAGTAACAAAATCCATAATTGCATTTCCTTATAAATTTCACTTTGCTAAACCCATTCTATGAAAACACATATTGGCATTTATTATACTACCTTGTTTTGACTCCCCATTAATTGAGCCCGTTTCAGCTGTTACATTATATTGTGTGACTGACAAGAAGCTGACAGGTCCGTAATTGCCTGTGTTTAAATACCAAGACTCCAGTTTACTCTCAGTCTTATGAGAGCTTCCCGTGAAAAGACCTATTAAAAACACCATGAACAGTACCAGGAACTCCTTACAAAACATTAAATATGCGTTCAAATGTAACTAAAATAAGTAGCATCTGTTTACTATGGCAACAGGATTTCTTGTCTTTGTTCATCTACAAATATGACCAATCAAAGACAGCAGTATTTTTCTCATAAGTTTTCGTTAAACTTTGTCCTTCATTTGCCCTTGCAATAATATTCTCAAACTACATTTCTGAGTCTTTAACCTTTTTGAAAATGAAACTTTAGGATTTAAAAAACCCTAAAACTTCTAAAAAAAAATTGGTTTCGGTCTTAAAAGCGAGTTGAACAACTATTTAAAATGCAACTAATCTGTAGGTGTCTGAGAGGGGAAAAACATTTCTGCAGTAAGTGGCAAACTGTAAAAACAAGAGAACTGCAGAAACTATAGTTGAGTATGTTTACATTTTTGAAATTTTTGCATCTTTTGACAAACGAACTCCGTGGTAATGTTACCAGTTCCAATGATGCCAAATTTAGCATGCTAATCCAATAGTGCATTAGTGCATGTTTTAAAGACATTATTCAATGAAATCATCGTAAGCAGCATTCTAGATGTCTAGAAGAATTTTTTTAAAAGCCTATGTGTCTACACATGGTGTGAGAAAAAGGACTGCGAAAATTCAGAATTTGTATGCCTCATTTCAATTATACAACCGTTTTTAATTTTTTGTGGTTTTCTTTCACAAATAAGCAAGGAAAAAACTGCCTTTTAGATTAATATAAATGCATTACAACATAAAAGGAAATGGCCTCAAGCTATGTCAGGGGAGGTTCAAGTCGGACATCAGGAAGAACTTCTTCACTGAAGGTATGGCAAGGATTGGAACAGACTGCTCACAGAAGTTGTAGAGTCATCACTCCTAGAAGTGTTCAAGAAAAGACTGGACGTGGCACTTAGTGCTATGGTTTAGTTGGCATGGTGGTGTTCAGTCAAAGGTTGGACTTGATGATCTTGAAGGTCGTTTCCAACATCAATGATTCTGTGATTCTATATGGGATAGCGACTTCATGAAGCATTTTTACACCTCATCAACAGACTGCTAAACACAAGTATCATTATAGTTTTATATCTGCCAGAGAACAAAATGGTCTCCTCTTCTTTGACAAGCTACTGCAAATTGTTTCTTCTTAACAACAGAAAATAACTGCAGGAAAGATTGGATTCATTCATAACTCCAATGGCCAATAGTCCAAAACTAACAAAAACTGAGTTTTTAGCTTTTAGTGTTCTCGTCGCTTTGTGGCATATCTAATTAATCTCAGGATGAGAAAGCCAAAGAAAACTCCACTCTTAGCTGAGAACAGGAGAACTGAGCTACCAGACAGATGACGACCTATCAGCCACATACTTTTTGTAGCCATATTTCTTATCCGTGTTTTTTCAGAACTTTTTAAAAAAATGCAATTAATTAAAAGGCATGTAAAAACACAAAAGAGTCACTCTCATTTTAATCAGCTTCTCAGGGAAGAGAAGCTTCCTTTCAAATACCACCATCTACCCTGCTTTTATACCCAAGGCCTACAAGGCATTGCAGCCCCAAACAGAAAAAAAACATCACAATACAGTAGGTTATTTTGCATGCCAACTCTAAGGGCTGAACTGTATATAAAAAAACAATGTTGATACTCTGTCATACTTAAAAAAACACTGTACTGCTGGAATGTATTTCATGTAAGTGCAGAGCTCCTTGGCATTGATCTTTTTTAAAAAAATAAACACCTTGCAAAGTCAACAGCAAAAATACTCCAGTGCCTGCATTTGTTATTTCTTAAGACAAACAGTTAACACTAAAACAAAACAGTTAAGTAGAAGTCAGAATGCTTGGGGCTTTTTTCCTAATGTTGAGGGGCTGAAAGTGCAGTTTCTCAGAGCACAAATTTAGCAGCATCAGGTCTCCTTATCTAACCCCTATCACTGTGCATGTTACTGTTCTGCATGTTTTCATCTCCCTTTCCCAGCCATTCTTTCTTTGTTGCTTCTTCCTGTCACTTATCTTAAGCAAATCCTACCAGAAATTATGCGAATTTCATGCTGCTGGTGTTAATGTCCTTCAAGTTTACACCAAGGGCTAGGTTTTGCTTCAAGACCATGAAGTATTTCTGTATATGCTTAATTTAGACCTAAAAATAGTTTTGTTCTTCTCAATAGGCATATTCCTAGCCATAAAATTAAGCACACTCTATGGCTAAAGAGTAGTCATGCTCATCCATGTCTGGCGTTACTCTTGGAATTATGGCACTTTATCCATCTCTGGTTGTCACTAGTCAATTCATCACCTCTGAAATTCGTCTCTTCTCTGCAGGTGCCATAGGAGTTTACCACACATATTAATAAAGCAGAATCAAACAAGTTTCCTTTTCCTCCTAAACGTCTGATTAAGTTGCAAACAGCTTCTTTAAAACAAATGCTTATTAAATGTTTAATACAAGAGAGAAAAGGGATAACAATAAAGCCGTCCACTTGTTTCCTTCCATTTCAACTTTGATTTTCCTTGACAGCTCTAAGTGCCATTTAGCTTCACTTCTCTGGACTGGGAGAGGACTGCCAGGTTTTGCTTCACACATTGGCTGAGTGTCTCAGGTTATTCTCCCAGTGCCCACAGACATGACTGGGACAGTTCCTCTTTCTCCTCTCTGTTGATATCTTTTGAAGGATCTCGGTTGCGCTTGTAATCAGAGCTGAGAGGAGCTTGAGTGTCACCCCTCAGCTGACAGCTTTGCTGCATCTGAGAATGGTTCACAGTCTTTATCTTAATATTGCCACTGTTTAACCTGCTTTGATTCAGCTGTATTTGCTCCACCACCATAACGACAGCCAGCCAAACTGTAACACATGATATTTACACAAACTACAATAATACATCTAACTCTGCTTTCTGTATTAGGGTACACCAGACTGACTCACTAATGTGGAAGATAGGTATGGTAATAACATATGTGTGCCCTCTGCCCTTAACCTCTCTTCCACTCCAATCAACCCAGCAACTTCTCGTAAGTGAGGAGCAGACTTAGAAAGCAAGCAACACTATCCTGGTGGTCCTGTTCTAGCAAAACCTGATATTGTGTTTTTTTAAAAAATATATTAAATTCTTGTTCTCCCAAATTAAGTTGTATTCTCACTGTCTTGTTCTCGGAGAGAAGCCAGGGTGATGGCAGGATAGCGTGAAAGGGACAGCTACAAAAATTATTACTTCTGCCGTTCTGGATCCCAGGTTCTCCCTGCATGAAAGTACATGCCTAAGCAGCTATGCATTATGCAGGACATCATTCCTCAAAACTCACCTTATCTCAAGAGAGCAAAGACTGTATAATGAAGATAAGTTACAGGTTCTGGGTACCAGTTGGTTGTATGGGACCAGGCAAGCTTTGAGGTTTGGAAGGGGAACCTTGTGGGGTTATTGTGTCATTAACCTATGATGGTGGGGCACTGAAAGTCAGTTTTAAGCAGCCAGGGGAACACCAGACATATTTTGGATAAACTGAAACTAATATAGTAAAAAAGGCAAAGAGGGGAGAGAGACTGTTTTAAATCAAAAGAACACACACAAATTTAAAAAAAAAAAAAAAGAGAAAAAAGCAGAAACTATGACAGTGGTAAGGAGTTACCCTTTTACTGTTCTTTCTTCTTTATCGGATTAAATTCAGCACAGACATGCAGCCAAAAATTTGAGACTCTTATTCAGAACACCAGTAACTATAGACTTAAGCAACCTTTTGCTTCCTTCAGCTCTTTCCCTGGTTTGGTAGCAGCTGAGACTCATAGCAGAACTGACGAGTTTAGAAGATGTGTCAAGCAAGGAAGCACTCAGAGCTTTCACACAGCCATGATTGCATGAGGAGTCTGACCTGGGAGTTGAACAGAAAGACGCCAGCGTCCGCAACCTTTGCTGTTCTTCTGAGAGACCACCGTGCATTTACTCCATGTCAGGCTGCTGACATGACAGCAGGTTTTTTTCTGTAAGTTTTCTACCCTTTAAGAAGCCAAGAAAGAATTCCAAACATACGGCAAGGTCTTGTGAAAAACAGCTGGTCTCAAAGAGCACAAATTTGCACAGCATTAGCACTGAACCCTGAAAACAAATGGAACCAGAGGCACTGGTACTGACTGCACTTCACCAGTGATTATTTTAGCAGAAATATCATACTACTTAAGGATTATGAGGAGCCCTGGCCTATAGCCAGAGCTCTGGAACACAAGCCAGGACAAAATACCACTTCTCTCCCTCTCTGTCCGACCTTAACTGAGACCTACATTGTCTTTGCTCATGGTGACAGACTTCTCTCTCCATCTGACAGGATATATAGAAAAACAGAATATGTATTAGGTATGTCATGACACAGTCACTGTTGGGAAGTCCTTTTATGTTCCCATCAATATGCATAAAATTGCTTTCTTCTCTGGTATCACAACACAGTATCCATTGGACGGTTCAATGGGGCAGCTAGTTGCAAGATTCTTTGTGTGTGTGTGTGTGTGTGTCTTCTTACAACACTTCTGTCCTGTTTCCTATAGTTTAAGGAGATGGTTTGGATGTCATACCACAGGTCACTTCCTATTGTCAAATAGTTTTAATTTAACTCAAACTGGCACATGAAAGCACCACACACACTTTTTGTTGTGAGGATGTTCTTTCAATCTCATAGCTACTTATCTGCTGTTTCCTTCTGGAGTAACAACTTGCTGTGGTGAGCAACAGCATGTGCAAGTCTAGAAGTCAATCTGCCTCAGAAATTACTTTTAATTTCCATTATTCTTCCATTAAATGCTGACTTCTAAGAGATTCTTTTAAATCCTATCAGCAGCTTCAGACAGGGCCTTGAATAACATTCCATTGTATCCTTCGGTACTGGTTTTACAGTAATAAACAACACCTAAAATACTTACCAATACAGTCAGCAGTTTTACAATTGCTGAAATATGTTTAAAATTAGACTATTAATAAAAAAATCATAACAAAATTGTAGTATGTTCTTGTTTACAATCATACACCTTTATAACCAACTACCAAATCAAGAAAATAACTGACTGTTCCTGCCCTTAACGCCTGTTGCTATTTCCTTAATGGAGAGTCCATGAAAATTAATATGCTGAAGATTGAGGTCTTCTGACTCAGCCTCATACAGACCTGAACAAAATACTGGGCTGTTCTACCACTGTAATGCACTAAAAAACCCCAAACAACACTTTTGTAAAAGAAAGCTTGTTAGGTAAATTACATTGTAAATAGCGTTCCTTTTTATTCAATTGCATATCCACAGCCAAAATTCCTGCATCCAACTTTTCAGTTAGCCAAATTAAAGTGGAAAAGGTGTCAAGTCATCCATATAACACTGAATGTGTTTCACATTCCTCCCACCCTGTCGTTTTTCTTACCTGCAAGCATTTCTAATTTTGTGCATTACCTATGATTTGCAGCATTTCTGTAAAACAACCACAGACAAAATTCTATTTCAGCACTTAGAAGTGTTAAAAGTATAGTCATCAGATGAGAGGTATTTGCTATTCAAAAGATGTATATTTTATTAATTTTTGACCCAGGATGTTCCATTCAATCTCTGGGTTTAACGCGGGCACAAATCCCACCATCTGCACTACTGAAGGTTTCTACAGCAGATCTGCCATTTTAGCCTCTCTCCCAAATACATCACAGCACACAAAGGTCTCAATCTTTTCAAACTGCGCTATAAATAACCACATTCGTTTCATACCTCTCGTGAACGCGGTTTCAAGAGATCATTCCCTTGTTGACTTAGTTCGCGAATTTAAAGGGCCATAAAAGCACTGCGCTGATGTGGGGGCACTGAAGGTTCTACTCGGCTGTGCTGCGGTAGGAAAGGTCCGGTTTACCCCAGGGAAGAGCCGCGTTGCTGCTCTGAGAAGGAGCGGCATTTGGGATGAGCGAAACCCACCGAATTTGCATTGATGGGTGAGCAAGGAGCGGGCAACAGAAAGAACTAAAAAGCCACAGTGCGGCACACCGGGTCACTGGCACATTAAATTCAAGCAGGTCTTTCAGTTACTCCGACGAAGCTAGCTCTCCTCGGACCCCGACAAGTGACCGGGGCGGCACCGGCGCCCCCGTGCCCGCCCCGCCCCGTCCCGCAGCAATGCTGCGTCCTCATAGCAAGAGCTGCGGCTTCGCCCGACGGCGCGACCCGGCCGCGGCAGGCGGGAAGGCTGCGGCCCTCCCTTCCACGCCGCGGGCACGGAGCGGGACCCCGGCCGGACCCGCCGCCCGCTCGCAGCCGGACCCGCCCGGCGGCTCCTCCCAGCTCGGGGCGCGGGCGCAGGCACGGGCTGCCCCGCCAGACAGCACTCACTCCTCGCCTCAACTGCTTC
>VXBA01006154.1:1099265-1148597 GCA_013399895.1 Serilophus lunatus | reverse complement strand
TGGAGCCGGAGCCGACCCCGACGGGCCGCCGCTTACCGCCGCAGAATGCGGTTGCTGCAAGGAAGTGCCGTCNGCCCGCCGCCTCCTGCTGCGCGCCCCGCCCCGGCCCGGCCCCACCTGCCGGGCGTCCGGGCGGGGGGAGGCGGAACGCGGGTCTCACGGCCGTCCGTGCCGCTCGCCGTCTCTCTCCTCGCCCTCACAGTGAGGCCGAAAATAGCAACAGGCGGCAGGGACAGAGAATACGGGAAACCATGTCGCGACAGCGGGCAGCTGAGGCCACCTCCCCCGGCCCATTTCGTCCCTCTCGAGGAGCATTTTGGAGATGCTGCCCCGTATGTCTGGCACAATCTCTGATCTGCCGGGGAAAACATGTCATAGTGAGCCCCAGCGGACCGCGAGGTCAGCTGAAGTTGCGAGCAAAGTTTGCTCCCAAAACTGGAACGAGCCCGGTCCCCTCTCGGGTGGGGACCCAACCCTGGCCGCGGGGCAGCCTTCGGGCTCACCTTCGCTGGCTCATCTTCACGCCTTCCATGCACGAGAAGCTACACTTGTAAATGAATAAAATCGCTCAAAGAGTTGGTATTAGGTTGGTCTTTGCGTTGCCAGAGTAGACGAGGAATGAATTGATTCGGAGACTTAATTACAGTCCTCTGCAAGTGCAGATGACTGAGGCACCCTACATTCCATTCTGCAAACCACTTTTGCATTCATTTAATTTCAAATCTTATAAGACCATTGATTTACTTTTAAGCCTGTGCATATTTGTAGAATCAGAGCTTTCTAAGGGAAATCTGCTCTGTTGCTGTGAGGAAAACAGTCAAGCTGTTAAATGCAAGGACAGTGTTGTCCCAGATTATGAAAAACGAATCAGATTTTGGTATGTAAGCAAATCCTCTACTTGCAAAGTGTAGATACTCATGAAGATACAAAGTGTGCTCTACCTCCATGGCCTTTGGCTGCTAGGTGTGCTTTCACAGGATTGCTGATACGTGAATTGAAGTATGCAAGCAGCAGTTCTCTCAGAGCACTTGTTCCCTATCTTTACTTAGTTCACGGTTTGCTGCTTCTTCAGGAGACATGGGAATAGGTAAGAGTGCCTCTTGTTTTTCATTCCTTGAGAAGAGGAATACCATCTCCTTGCAAACAGTGCCTTAGTTTTTAAAACATCACAGCTAAGGACAATGCTCTTATTCCAGCTATCACTCACCAACTTCAGTACCTGAGATAAGAGTGCCCTTTTGCTTGTCTCAAGCCTGCTGCCTGAGCGTTGCATGCCTCTGGTAACCGTGTTTTAGCAGAAGGTGAACTGCAATTACCACTCAGACACTACGCTCCAGCACTTCACCTGGGGCTCATGCATTTTCAAATTACCAACCAATGACGTTAGGAAGTCTTTTTTCACTGCTTCACTACTGCCTTTCAGAAGATGGTAATGAAACAAATGTGGATCCTACAAGACCATTTCTTGCTGCACGGAAAATCCTTGAACAACAGAAGTCAATATTGGAGTGCTACAATTACAAATCCTTTTTTTCTTCCAACTCTTTGACAGCTAGTAAAGAAATCAGCCTCAGAACGTTCACCCTACCTCCCATGAAAGTTACCTAATCATCAGCTTTCAGGCTACATTGGACAACCTTCCTTCTCTCTCTCCTTCTTGATGAAACTATTACTTAAGCAGGGGAGAAAACCAAATTATTGTGAAACAAGAAAAGAACTAGAATGGGGTTGTACACTCCAGTCCCTAAAAATTAAACACTTGTGTTCACATGTGTTCCAGGGACTGGTATGTCTGTGTTCAAGTAAAAGCCCTGTGCACCAGGCTTCCTAATAATTTTTGATTTTCTGAAACAGTAGATCTCTGTTCTTCTTCACAGGTTAGATTTTCTTTACAGTAGCCTATTTACTCAAACACATTACCATCACATTAGCTTCTTCAAACTGAGGAGGAAAATCAACTTGTGCCTTCCACATCCTGTAAACATGACATATAATAGAACACCAAATTAAGCATTTTCTGTTTGTCCAGTCACATTCTCAAAAAACGTGAAGAAAACACCATCACTGCCTTTTGTACAGAATCTGAACATATACAGACTTGTACCATGCATGCTGAGAGAATGAAGCCTCCTCTGTAGGCTAAGGAACAGAGGCATCTCCTCACTTGATCCCATTCAGGGTAGGATTGTAGATCAGTACAAATTTAGGTTGAATGTGCCTGGCCACAAGTGAGGGCAGAGCTTGGGGCTCCTATGACAGTGGATTCACCCTGTGAAGTATCACAAGGCAAACAAGAACTTTTAGGTTTCCACCCAAAATGCTTTCACAGTTCAAGTTGTTCCATAGTTGGGCAGTAGTTGAGCAGTAACATTTCTGGATTGCGAATTTGAATGCAGGCACTTACACTGTGCTTCAGTTGCATTATAAGCCTCTGTACTTTTCTCTCTGGATTACCCATAATGATGAATTTCTATTGCTAGTACATAAAACAGTGTTAAATCTTTTTTGTGACTTCTTTCACATACACTTGTTTAGTACCTTATTAAAGGCATGCAGTGTTTTGCAGTGCCTTTACTGTGGAGGAAGTTCTACGTTCTTATCCATTGATATTGTATCTCCAGATGCTATTTATACACAGATATCTCATAAAAAAATTTGCATGGTAACTATTATTATAGCATGTTTGCCTACTGCATATGACATTAATTAGTGATTATCTTTGTAGACAAGAGGCTTTCCATTATCACTAACGAGTGAAAAGAGTTGAGCTACTGTTATAGGTTTTGCCTGCTGCTGTCTGTTTCTGAGCAGTTCAGATATCATGATTAATCCCCTCTCCCCTTCATTCCCATAAATACATTTGAAAATGACTTACCAGTGATTGTGTGAGTATTTTAAGCTTTTCCTTTTGTTTGGAAGCTGCTGTTGCTATGCCATCATCTATATTACAAGGCATTTGGATGGGTGTTAAAATACAATTGGACAGTTGATAGGTTCGTCCCATTGTGCACAGTGTTCTGATGGCGTGTGACCTCATTTCAGCTACCTGGCAATCGCCTTTCAAAAGACTAATGTTGGCTTCCACTTGGGAGTTAAGCAGAAATACTATCCTTGATGAATGTGTGTCTTATATAGTGTAAAAGTACTGGGAAGGAAAGCACTTCAGCTTAATTTTATTTTGCCCATTAGTTTTATACTTTTGGGAAGAGAATAATTGGCGATTATTTTTATTCACAATTAATTTTTAGATTTATGCATGGCATCAAGATGCCTTCAACCACACAATCCTAAAGGTCCCCAAACCACATTGTAAAGACTTATGCTGGTGGTTAACAAATGTTAATATAATTTTAATGTTGCTATTTACAGAGACTGTTAATCAAGAATATAGGATTTGCTTGTTGGTGGGGTGTTGAAATAAAACCCACTACTACTGGAACTTTGAAAAGCAATAGTGAGGTAAAAACTTTATTTACAGAAACTAGGTAGGTGAATTAACAAATTTAAGCACATACTTGCACAATATGAAAATAACTGCTTACATAATAAATCTTTTATAATGAATTCCAGTTATCCTTGTATGCTTTGTTGTATATAGCAAAATTCTTAAATCCTTCTGCAACTCAAGTACAATAATACAAAATATTTTTTCACAACATGCTGTGGACTAAAGGAAGATTAAACGTATTTACTTCCTTCCAGACAAACTGTTTCATAAAGTTTACTGAATAACACAAAATTCAAGGACAGATTGAAACTGTGACTAGTAAACAAACTAATAACCTTCAAGTGAAGTCTGTCAGTCTACTCCTAAAGCATTAGTATATTTTGGGTGTTTTTTTGGCAGTTTTGAGTACTGCGCTAATTCTTCTCAGTCTTTCCCCCTAGGCCCATAAGCATGATTCCCTGTAGGGTCAAATGTTTACAAATGTCACTGGAATTATGTGTTGCCATTTGTTATTTAAAAACAGGCTCATTTAACTTGCTTATACTAACTTAGGCACGTGTCCTTCTCTAGGAGTCACCAGGGATTGCCTTACACTTGAGTTCAGTCAATGGTAATTGCCATTTCTGGATTAAATACTAGTGCCTCTGCTCCCAGTTCAAGGCTGCTTATTCACAAAGTACATTTGTCTGGTTTTTTAATGTCTGTCCTAGGACTAATAATCTCTAAATGGGTTTCATTATCTTACAGAATGCCTTGGCAGAGGAATTAGATCAGCTGTGAAGAAGCTGCAGCTTAACATCCATTCTGACTTGCAATACTAACTTCTCTCTTTGCTACCCTCTTACTGCCTTTGTTTCGTTTCTTCATTTCAGTCCTAGATCCTCTTTCTCTGATGTAGACAAGGTTAGTAAAGACTCTAGTAACAAGTTTCACCTTGTAATTCTGTAGTTTGTTGTAATTGTTCAAGCAGCCTTAATAAAAGCTCTCGGGCCTGAAGTTGTGAACTTTTGTTTGGAACAGAACAGAGGAACAGAACAGAGAGCGAAACAAGTAAGTTCCTTGACCCTTTGAAGACAGAATGATAAAGACTGGGTTATCATTCTGACCATATCTGTACTGTTTCTGAGGATGCTCTAAAGCCATATTAAGGATGTCTCTGTGTACATTAGCCCATCTGGTCCTGCTGCCAGACTTCTGAATGCTTGCAGAGTTGTCCAAATGCATTCACTCAGCGTACAGCGGCACAAAAATCTCTCGTAGGCCGTTCCGGGATGGCTATGAAGGTCCTTCTGTCTTGCCTTATACCATATTCACCGGTTCCACCGATCCTTCCAAGTAGGCTAAAAAACAATTATCTCAGCCTGAAGACAATAAATCAGTTTTGCTGTACCAGTACCTGGTAGAGACAACCAGTTTACAGGATCATTTAGATGGAAGATAAGAGACAGACGAAGAGGTTCACTGAAGACAGTGACAACAGGAGCAGTGTCATCATCATGGCCCTGTGAACATGCTAATGGAATCAGCCAGGCAGGACCCATCCACTCCCGCACTACCAGGAACTGCCTGCTACTCGGAGAGCTTACAACACTAGCAGACCTCCAGGCAGGACAGAAGTAGGAATTTGTGCATGTAGATGATCCAAAAATAAGAGCAGCAACTCAGAAAAAATCCAGCCTGTCACAGGAACCTGAGGGATAAACCAGGCCATCCAGTACTACTTGTCACCCCTTCAGAGTAAAACGCCTCAACAGACTTCGATGAAGACTAGGGAGGGGGAATATTAGTAAAATCCAAATCCAGGCTTGGCACATAGAGGCAGATGTAAAATAAATAAGCCTTTCCGGCCTCTAAAGATATTAAGACAAATGCATAAAAAAATTCAGGACCCATAATCCTCTGTCTTCAGACCTTCCCCATGAATTCAGTAAAGCATCCTTTATCACATTCTTTAACAAAAGAAATTCTAGACCTTCCATGTTAACATGAAAATAAAAAGAATCTTGGAATGGTTTGGTTCTGAAGGGCCTTTTAAAGATCATCCAGTCTAACTTCCCTGCAACAAGCAGGGACACCTTCCGCTAGATCAGGTTGCTCCAAGTCATATTCATATCCAACTTAGATTTGGGCACTTTCAGGGATGGGGGGCATCCATAGGTTTGCTGTTCCAGTGTCTCACTACCCTCAACAGAAAAAATTTCTTCCTTCTATCCAATATAAATCTGTTTTCTTTAAAACTGTTAACCCTTGTCCTGTCACTACAGTCCTTGGTAGAAAGTGTCTTTCTTATAGGCCCCCTTTATATACTGAAAGAAGGTCTTTTCTACAGGCTAAGAAACCCCAACTCCCAGCCCTCACAGCACATGTGTTCCAGCTCTCTGAACATTTCCATGGCCCTCTCCTCTGGACCTGCTCTCACAGGTCCATGTCTTTCTTGTGCTGGGGACCCTAGAGTTGAATGCAGCACTCCAAGTAGGTCTCACAAAACCAGTGGAGAGAGAGAGAGAGAGAGAGTCACCTCTCTTGCTAAAGCCCAAGGCTGCAGGCTTGTACATATCCACAAAACTTTCCTAGCCCTGGGTATAGCTTACCAATGTTCAAATTGAAGGCACTGTCTCAGCCTGCCTCCTGCAGAACCACTCTGTTTATGCCCTCTAACTTGGGAACCCAGACACCTGGGGATCTCACCACCTGGATAACACAGCTGGCCTGCCCAGCTGTAGTGCAGTCATTCACACTGCAGTTTAAGGTCAAATACAACTGGGGCAACAGCTGGAGGCTGTGCACTCCACCCCAAGTGCCACAGATTTGTAGCACTACTTGTCTTCAGCCTACTTATGCTGCTGAGTGAGTTTTACATTGATCGTGTGTACTATATGCTTTAGCATGAAAAACGCTTTAGCATTTTTCTTTAAAGAAGCTTTTGTCTTTAGCATGTTGGACGATGATGCACATTGCAGCATGATGTGACCTCACTGCCATATCTCCTGGCAAAAGTGCTGCTGCTGGGTGGCCTGTCTTAATCTTGACCCTCAGGCTACAGTGATCCCTCAGAGGCTGGATACCACAAACAAGGTAGTCTTCCAAGCACTGACCAACATGATCTATAACTAGGCAGCAAGCAGTCTGAGTTGGGAGCTTGTGAAGAGCCATTTACTTTGATGCTCAGTGCAAGAAACCATTTTTTGCAAGGATGGCCTGTGAGTTAAGTTACAAAGAGCATTTTCAACTCTACAGTGAAATTGAGGTATAGGCCCAACATTTACCCTTCCACTTCTCATGTAGTCAGTACCTTGAAATAAGGCCTCTTCTTCTGTTCTGGAGACAGTGCACCTGTGTCTCCTCCTCTTCCTCCCAACCTGACATTGTGATAGAGACCGGTACAAATATTCAGTAGCATGGGTGCCAGGTGGGTAGTGATAGACTGGTACCAGACTGCAGTAACTGACTGCCCAGAAGCAAAAAAGCCCAAGGCCACCAGATAAAAATTGCTTGTTCCTTAAGGAGCCAATCACATCTGCACACAGGGCAAAACAGGTTGAATATGAATGGCACGTGCATCCTTCCCACCACGATGCTGACAAAGTTCTTCTGCTTTCATAAAGGTTGTCTCTCTGTACCCAGCTACACAACTGCTGCAATCTTCAAGTAGTATTGAAAATAACAAGGATAGAGAACTTGATTTCTGGGAGGATAATAAAGCTTTGAAGGTTAGCATTTATAAAAAGTATCTAGCTATGGTTTTGAATATTACACTGATATCCAAAACAAGTACTGAAAATGCAGAAACCTCCTCAAAGTCAACTGGTAACCTTTAAATAACTCTGAGGCTCTGCAAGCACAGAAAACAGCATGCAATGAAATGGAAAATTCTGCTCCAAATTAGACATGCAGAGTTATGCACCAAGTCATGGTAGCAAACAGTATGCCAGTCTCCGAAACTGGGATATTCACTGAACCAATTATACTTAGTTCAGTGAGGCAAGAGAGAGGTGCTGTATGTAGAGATATCATCTTAACATGTTCATGGTATTAAAAGGTAGCTTATTGCACTAATTATCTCTAGCCTGGGATATACTACACAGTCCCACAGCAAGTATTTGCTCAGCAAATGTGTCTCCTTTATTTGGGTCAAAATCCCCAAGAAAGATGAATACTTCTGAAACACTCCAGGTTTATCAGCATCACCAGTGGCTTTCAGTACTTCCTGTTAACAAAGAAACCTGCTTCGAAAGTCTAAACCTGGACAAAGTTGCATAGCATTATCAGATTATAAGCACACAAGAGAAATAAAAGTCTCCACAAAACACGCTGTGTTTCAGAAATCAGAATACTACTTATAATATTTAATTAAAACAAGTTTTGATTGAAATACATTTGCAGTTAACTTACAGTTCACAAAGCTTTTAGTTCCTTTATTTTGGTCCTTTAAGGGTAAAGGTAAAAGGTAAATCTTCCAAAGTAAGATTATAGATCCAAGAGTACCCAAAATAACTCTTAATAAAAACAGAAGTGTTTTTAGTCTGAGTACTCAGCTGTTTGGTCCTAAAAATCTTTAATGTCTTAAATAATGCACTTCTAATGCTGCAAAAGCCAATTAAAGTACTAAATTTCCTTATTTTATTCAGTCTTTCTTTGAAGTTTATTTTTTTCTGGTTGAAAGAAGTGTTTTTCAAGAGCGTTGACCAATTCATCTAGTTCCTTCTTCAGCTGCTCAACATCACTGGGGAAAAAAACCAACATAAAAACACAGAAAACAGTGTCACAGTGGAGAACCCAAATGCGCACGCAGCCTCTATTACACCAAATTTACTGCTGGAAATGACAATACCTGTTCCCAGGAGGTGCACAGAGTTCAGAATAATATTTGATCTTTGGTTCTGTTCCACTGGTTCTCATTGTGGCCACTCCTCCATTAGCAAAGGTGAATGTTATCATTTGGCTACTTTTACTAGTGGGAAGTATCTAGAAATAGTAAGAAGATTTGTTTTAGAAGCTTGTAAAGAGGCTAAACAAACCCATGACTTAATGACATATCATATAACTAAAAGATCAGCTCAAATTAAGTTTAGTTTTGTTTTCTTCATCATTGTGGTTCTGAGACCACAACAACAGCTTGTCCTCAACCTAAAATCTCTGGAAGCAGCACATTACTGCAAGGTCTGACTAACATTTTTAATGTGAATGGAAATTGCTCTGTGATAGCATATCCTAAGAGGAAAAGAAAGACTGGAAATCAAAAGAATCCAAAGCCACATCTCAGTAGACAGTTTAACTTACATTTACAAGATGATAATGCAAAATTGCTGTAGTAAGACAGAAAGTTCCTCCTACCATCCTTTACAGGCTGTCATCTTGGAGAGAAAAAACACCTCAACATCAAACAAAAAACCCCAACACCACCCCCACTTCATTTCCTCTCACCAAGGTAAAACAGTCATCCCCAATCTAACTTATTTTATGACTCAGTATGCTTAGAGTGTTTCTCCACAGAATTTTTTATTTATGTGTATATACAAATGCATGTGATTTGTATGTAATTTAGAAAGATACTTACAGCTTTTTGATCTGGCTGGCTGCTGTCATACCCGGTGGTTAGATCCCTTATTCCAGAAACTTTAAATCTACCACAAGATTTTGGGTATGTGTTTTTTCCATCAAAATTTCTAAGGTTGTCAAAAAGCTGCTGAATAACTTTAGGATCATGACAGATGAAATATGAAGCTTTGGTAATATGGAAGCCATATCTGTGAAGACACAATACTAGTGAATTAAAGATGCAATGTACTTTTTGGAGTTGAACACCACACACATTATACAACTTCCCATAAAGCATTCTATACTCATGGTCATCCAATTGTAGCATCAGTTCGCTCCCTTACAATTTTAACAAGGCCTCAACAGCTTAATTGTCCTACTTTATATGCTTTAAAGAAACTTCTGTGCAGATGTCTTTCCCTTTTAATGATTAAAACTGAGGAAGTTTACTGCAAAATCAAAAGAAAAAAATATACCATTGTTGCCTTGAAGAGCTCTAACCACAATAGGAAGAGATTACATCTAAATAGCTTCTCTGAGTGGATTCCAGCTGACCTTTTCTGAATGAAACAACTTCTAGGGTGTTTTTTCCATACACACTTCAATAAAGTGCTCTTATTAAATCAAACCGTTTCGAATGTTAGCTCTTTACCTTACCTGTTTGCTGTCAAGTAATGTGATGAAGAATCTGCTTCACAGCAAATGACCTGCTAACACTGACTTTTCAAAACAGCATGTTGTTGGAAAAAAACATACAAGCTTGGACTGGTTGTTTAAGTGAGCTCTTGCTACAGATCAAGACTTGATAAATATCCCTGATGGCAGTGAAAATCTGAAGTGCAGAATCTTTCATTAGTACTGGGACGGTCACCCTAGAAACCTGAAAGACTCCTTAAATAGGCTCATGTTTATACCTAAATGGACATCTTGAAGGTTAGTAGCAGTTAAATCAGTCTTGAGAATTCAGTAAAGGAAGTAACAAAACCTATCCTGTAACTGAAAGAAGTGCTAAGCCTACTAGGACTGTGCCCTTTCCCTGATAGGCATGTACTTCTTTGAGAACGGATCCTTCTACATTTCTGAAGTGTAGAGTAGAGTTGCTTCAACACCAACTCAAAGTAAATCCAATAAAGAACAAAGTAGTAAGGAGCAGAAAACTGCAACTCCATACTATCCACAAAAAACTAAAATCACACACAAAAGAAAACAAGAAGTTTCTTCCAGTTCTAGTTATCAAGCACCAATTTAATAGGGCAGATTTGTAGCCTTCCTTGTATCTCTAGCTATTCCACTGAGTGACTATGTGCAGCGACATCTTTCAGACTGCTTTTATGCTAAAGAAACTCTGACTTTTAGAGTCTTCTTCAATGGCTATATACAGAGCCACACTGTGGCACAGCTCAATTCCACCCAATCAAATATTCTGAGGGCAACCTGAAGCAGAGAAGGACAATTCTTTGAATATGAACTTCCAGTTACTACTAATTAAGGCAATTCTGTCAGATGCTGTATTTGTAGCTTATATTTGCAGCTCTAGGCATGAATTCCTCTTCCAAGCTTTTATATTACTGTTTCTTAAATCTACCTAAACTAATGCTATGTAGAATAGCTGATAAATCCCACAATTTTTTTATGCAGTGTAAGCAAGTCTTTGCCACTTGATTCCTTCTTAAAGAGTGAATCAAACAAAATGTGGCTAATACTACATGCAAGTAAGAACTCTGAGGATTAGTAAAACAAGCAGTAGCAAGGTTGGAGTTTTCCATGAGTTTCTTTGCAGGTTCCACCACTCGTTTGTTAGTGTCTGAGAGACATGAAGAGCTGGAGAGTATCTGCCAGCCTGTGCTGCTCCCTCCCTTAAAACAAACCAAGCAACCAACCAAAAGCTTCATAAAACTCACTCCCTGTCCCATGAAATCCAGTAGTCATCTTTGCTATTGATTTCTTTGAACACATTAAACAAAGATAAAAGGAAAGTAGTGCCTCATATTAAGGCACTCAGAGGGGATACCCAGCTGTAAATAGCCAAGACTTATACACACAGAATTAAACACATCCAGGGGTGGTGACTCCACCACCTCCCTAGGAAGTCCATTCCAATGGGAAATCACTCTCTCTGTGAAGAAGTTTCTCCTAATATTCAACCTAATCCTCCCCTGACGCAGCCTGTGTCCTCTCGTCCTGTCACTGGGAGCCTGAGAGAAGAGACCGACCCCCGCCTGACTACAACCTCCTTTCAGGTAGTTAAAGACAACAATAAGATGACCCCTGAGCCTCCTCTTCTCCAGGCTGAACAACCCCAGCTCCCTCAACCATTCCTCATAGGGATTGTGCTCCAGCCCCTTCACCATCCCTGTTGCCCTTCTCTGGACACAAACAGTCATGCTATGGCCAAACAGTCACAGCGCTTCTAAATAATCAGCTCAAATGTCAGTAATCAGAAGCAGAAAGAACAACCAAAACTCAATATAAGCTATCCATCAAAAAAAGACAGAATAATACCATAAAAAGTCTAACTTTGGAGACAATTAGAGTTAATTTAATCACAACTAGCCCTTCAAGGAGAGAAGCAGATTGGCTTCTTATGAGTAGCACAAATATGCCAGAGCTACTTAAGACCCATTGTCCCATCAACATTTTTGTGCATCTGGTTCATTTAAGCAGCAAGAAGTACTAAGAACTCTACCAAAACTATGCACTCTACTCTGGCCAAAACCCCACCCAATCTTCTGTAAAAGAACCCAAGTGCAGAACTTCCCAAAAGGGAAAAACCTTTCAGAAAAGCAAATAAAAACAATCAAAAAACTCATTAACTAATACGGAATTAATAAGGTAGTATTATTTTTAAAATATCTTAAAAAGGCACAAAACAAAGTCACAAATATATTCACTCCCATGAAGTAGGAGCACATCCTGGGAGATTAGCACAGAATTATGTTAGCAGTACAATAACCCACATTTTATTTCCCCATATATGATAGGTTGTTATTGAGTCTCTATTAACCTCAGTATGCAAAATAGAGAAAAATCTAAAACATTATAATTGAACTCACTCATCATAGACAGCTTTCAGCTGCTGAGACAAAGACAAATTCCTGGTTGCCAAAAAGCTTGCCATCTCTGCAGTTATAACAGCAGCACTGACACCATCTTTGTCCAGAACAGCAGGACAGCACATATACCCTAAACATAGAACATTAAAAATATGTCAAAACGTTATATATAAGATGAAGATAAAATGAGGGGGTGGGGTGGTTAATCAAATCAACATCTTTTAAAGCAGAAAAGTACAGACATTTTAAAGTTCAACCAAAAGTAGAAAAATTTTATCTTCTAATCAGCGTTAATTTTGATAAGCAAGGTATTCAATGGAATTTCGAGACACAGAATTTCATCATATCAGTGTCAGATGTTCCCAAGTACTTATGGAATTCCCCTAAAAGAAATGCCATACTGCAGGAACAACGCAAGTACAGCACTTGGTCTCAAATGTGATTACCTTACATAATACAGTAAGGCAACACTGATAATTATCTGTGAAATTAGTCACATTTTCTCTGGTTTTCAGGTATTGAGATGCTTAAGAAATAGCTTTACAATCTCCTGCTCACGAACTCATAGTTTTTGTTCATGGCTTCCATTCGTGGCTTTCCAATTTACAAATATAATTTGTGAGAGTTTTTTCTTTAATTTTATTCATATTTAAACTTAGCTTACAACTGTCAGCTAAACAAACTCAACTTCAAGTGTGAAAAATGCATTTGTTTCTTTTTTTAAATAGCTTATGCAGGGTAGTTTACATAGCCATGCTACTGAAGATACATACACCTAGCTTACATCAAACTGTACTAGGCAGAGATACAAAGGATTAAAACCAGTAATATCAATCAGCCAAAGGAGTGATTATTTGTTACTCACCGGAAAGATACCCATTGTGTTGAGGGCATCCATATATCACTTGTTTTTTGGGGGTTTTTTTGACTGTGAGGGTAATACAACACTAGCATAAGTTGCCCAGACAGGCTGTGGAGTCTCCCTCCCTGGAAATATTCAAGAACCACCTAGACACAATCCACAGTAATGTGCTTTGGGGTGCCCTGCTTGAGCAGGGAGGGTGGACCAGGTGACCTCCATCAGTCTCTTTCAACCTTATCCCTTCTGTGATTCTGTGCGATTCTGTAACTATTCGCAGTAGTTCTACTTTCACTTTTTTGCAGGCTATGAAAACACAATATTCTGTTTCTTACCTATAGCCTCTTCAAATGCAAAAAGAACAGCTTTTCCCTGGTCCATGAGCTGTTTGGCACGGTTGCCCATCCACTTGAAACCAGTCAGTGTTTCCTACAGCATCAAGGAGAAATAGAAAACATTAAAAAGAAAACCAATGTTTTACAAAGATATGACACTGTGTAGGAAAGCAAAGAAATAATGTGTAACATGTCACTTACCTCAAAGTGAAAACCTTCCTTTAATGCAATTGCTCTCAGGATTTTGGAAGAAACAGTACTGGATAACATGTAGATGTCTTTAATGGCACGAGTATCCCTATTGTTATTTTTCCAGCAAGTGAAGATCCACCAGCCTAAAAGAGCTCCCAGCTCATTTCCAGAAAATACTTTCCATTCACCACTAGAAAAAATAATATAAAGTACTTGATCTCAAAATATAATAGAATATTATATTTTATATAATAGAGAGGAAAAAATTGGTTTCTCTACGCATGAATATTAACAAATCACTGCCTCTGAATTCCAAGTCATATGTTCATTATGAACAAAAAAAAATTCCTCCCTCTCCCCAAACATTGTGAAAGGGTTACCTTCCTCCTCCATCATATGTACAAACTTTTAAGCTTATCCAAAGATGAAACAGTGATATTTCCAGCATATTTTGAGTAAAATAAAAATAGTCAGCAGACAAATTATAAATCAGTGATTAAGACAAGCACCAAGACACAAAAACACAACTCTCAAGTAGTCAGTATTTTTACTTGACTCCATGACAAATACTTTTTTTTTTTGATCACAAATATGCCAATTGGTCACTGTGAGGATTCGAAAAAAGTCTCAAATGGGTAAAAAAAAGGTTAATATTGATACGTGCTAGAACAGAAAAAAAAAAATTAAGAGTAAAGAGAAAGACAAATGTGAAAACTGTCTAAATATTCCCAGTCATAAAAGGGGACAAAGACACTACCAAACAGACAAAATCAAGACCTACAGAAACAGTACCTGTTGTGAAAGAGAAGCAGACTCAGTCTCCTGCATTTATTGATGCCAACATGCACAAAGCAATGCACAGCGGCAACTTAGTGTAAGAGCGCTGAGAGAATGTGCTCTAGCAGGAGTTTCTGTCAAAGAAGAAGTACAGATACTGTAGAAGCCTATATTAATATTACATTAGTGTATGAACAACTACAGCAGGAGTCTGAGAGGACACGGGACTGAAAGTTAGGAGACAACTAAGACTGACTAAACAACAAGCAGAGAGATAGAAGAATGAGAGCACTATGCTCTCATTGGTGATAAATACAATAAACTTAACATCCCTCTCTTCAAGACAAAAACCAGGAGTAATTTTGTGTTCGAGATTTAACCCTTTTTCTCAATACTGAATTGCCAACTGAGGCTGGCACAGACCAAAGCCATTAAAATAACGATATTTCAGCTAATACTGTCCAAGATACAGCAGAGAGTTCCAACTAGCCCATTCTTTTTCTAAAGACAGAAACTTCCTTGGTTCATGCTATGAGGCTAATGAGTTGAAAAGCACATCAAAACCCCAAAGAAAGCACTGTCACCTTCAAAGCTACCACAAAACCAAAATATATCATCTAGTGAGCAAAACAGCTACTTGCACTGTCCCCTTTAAATGGGTTTTTGGAATTTGTCTAACTGATGCAGATTGAACTGCTTGCATCACCCATAATCACTGAGGATATCTAGCAGGTATCCGTCCCATCTCCTGCATACCAAAGACTTGCTATCATTTTATATCCTTCTTCTGACCCTCATACACATGAAATTCATATGTACTATTTTTCCTCTTGGCCTAGCAAAGAGCTCCTCCCTGAGCTGAAAGCCTTGAAGCTTACTTTTATTAAAGACTTACGGTTTCTAAGTGCTCAAATAAGTTTCTGCTTTATCAAGGTAGATATAGGAGAAACACCACTATTTGTAGAAACGATAGCAAGTGCAGAACTTCAGCTTTACTCATTAAATATAACTGCAATACAGAAATGCAAACAATTGTAAAAATGCAGGATACCAGGGGCATGAAATAAGGGGATGGCCGTATTGAGTCGGAACTATAGGTTACATTCCACGAGTATGAAAAATTATAAGCCTTTCATTGAGCAAGTTTACCTTTTGGGATCCCATTCTTTGACAGGGTATACACACATAAATAAAGCATGTACAGCTAGTTCTTGAAGGGGAGAGACAAATAACTACACTGAGAAGAACCAGTGATAAACCTTAAGGTGAAATGCAGGTATGTAACATAATGCAAAGAAGTGGGGAATTGAGCAAGGGAGTCACAAATCATCTAATGATTCATAAAATGTCTGGTTTAACAGTATTTGAGAAAGAAGGAACTCATACTAAAGAACAGATATTAACAGGATAAGGATTCTCCTGAATATCCAAGTTATTATCTAGTAAACATAAGACTGATAAACACTCTTTCATACTGTGTGAAGAAGTTCTAACTGAAAACCTACCTTGAAAAGAGCACGGCATAATCACAACAATTCGCATACTTCTGTGCATGGCTCCAGTACAGCCAAGTGTCAAGTATTTATTCAGGTTTCTGTACAGTATCTAATATGAATGATTATTTCATGTCCTGCCCCCATTGCTGTCTGCTTCATACATGCCTCTGACATTTCTGTGTTTTCAGTCCAAAACCGAGTACCATGGCTATACTTGCTTTGCACTACAGGTAGCAAGAATTCTCCAAATGAGCCTAGCCTTTGAGTAAAAAATGTCAATGGCTTGCACTTCTTTATTACCATACCTCTCCTGCTTCTCTGCCACTGCAAGACGATCAGCATCAGGATCATTTGCTAAAATGATTCTTGCCCCATCTTTTTCAGCCAAAGCAAAAGACAAAGTCTGGAAAAGTGGCAAGGAAGACCAGATGAGTGCTAATATTGCCAAATAATATTTTCATTTTCTGTAGAGGTTTTAAATCATTTTCCCTATTTATTTAATCTCAAACACCCAAAATCATTATGTGTATCTCAAAAAATCCAAAAACTTCTAGCCTGGTAGCAGCAGAACACAATCAAGACATTTATCTTTATCTACAATATTTCACTTCTGTATCTTATTTAAAAGTTACTTAGATTCAATGGGATCCTTCAATAAAAAAGTGTAGCATAAATTCCAACCATCTGTTAGGACTTCTGCCCCCTCCTGGTGTTCTGTTAGAATAAATTAGTCCTTGTATTTCAGATGTAAATTGTACAAACCTTACAAAACCAACTGAGAAGATTTTTTTTTTTTTAAATTAACTATCATTTTGTTCTACATGCAGATGCTGCACATTCTGTTAGAGTTCACAACAAAGTAGTTGAAAGCTATAGCAAATTATTACCTGAGTGGTTCAAACAGTTATGTCAACAAAAGATACCAGCTAACTGTTCACTAAATGTAAGGCTAGGAAAACAAAATAGAACCTTCAATCAATATCTACAGTTGTGACGCCTGACAAAAACAAAGGACATTACAAATATTAAAAAGAAAATCAAAATCTATTTACCAGAACACCTTTGCCTTCTTCAGGATTTGGATACTTCACTGTGGGAAAGTCTGGATCAGGATCTTTCTGCTCCGGAACAGCAAAAGGAGGGCTAAGGTCAAATGCCTTGAAGGCCAACTGCACAAATTTATGACCTACGCCATGCACAGAAGTATGAACAAATTTCAGGTTTGTTTCCTTGTTTATATTCCTGAAATAAAACAGTAAACAGTTAACAGTAAACTTGGACATGGAACAGTATTCTGCACAAATCCACTGTGTTTGGAAACAGATACAACCCAGTATTCTGTAACACTATTAAAATTATAGATTAAAGGATATCAGATTTTAAAGGTTTGAAAATTCGCTTATCCTAATTTTTCAACAATATACTCTTGATATCCAGCATCAGGTATGTGCAAATCAGTGGAATAAGAAAGACAGCACACTCTACGTACCCCAAAGAAGGGAATTGGAAATATAACTGACTAAAGAAACTCTTTGTCCTCAACTCTACCATTTAAACCAGCTCCAAATACTGAACACTGAACCAACAGCAGCATGCCCCATTTTAGCACACCCATTTTTATATGAAGTACAGTACTGAAAGTGTAGGACATACCTAAAAGCATGACAACTCCTAGGGAGGCATTTAATTCCAATTCTGAAAAAGCAGCATATATTTTCACTAGAAAGCCCCAGCTTCCTAGTAAATCTTTGTTTTTAGCAAGAGTAAGAACATAGTTACTGGTGAATAAAGTTTTGATATAAGATAAGCAGGTCTAGAAGGTTACTGCTCATCTAATATATAAATCGATTCTGTTACTCAGAGAAACATCCACTTCATTTTATTGAGTAAAGATTTAACTGAGCAAGGGACAGGAGTAAATTGTTGCAAGGCATCCAAGGCCACCAGGAGCACAAGCAAGGCTAGAATGACAGTGAGACCTCCTTCTTCCAGAAATGACTTAACAACCAGATTCACCATCTCTCTCAGGAACTTATTTTAGGACTGTTGAGCCATCAGTGCCAGATCACCTGTGCCTGTACAAGATAGTCTCAGTCTTGCTGTGGCATTTGGTTGATGCATGGCCATGAAAATACAGAAACATAATATAACCAGAAACTAATCAGCTTTATGAACTGGACTACTATAGCACCATACAGCTGCCAGTGCTACCACAAAAGATAAAGCACAGGCAGAACTGGGTCATGGCAGGATCGTGCTCACTCTCACTTCCATCAATTTAAACTGCCCTGCTGACACACCAGATGGAATATCTTGTATTCTTAAAGGAATTAACACCAGTCACCTGTAAAAGCACTGTTTCTGTATGTCTTTGAAATATTCCTTATTGACCGTGGCATACGGATCATGAAGTAGCAGGCTGCTGTCAATCACTTTGTCATCCCAAGCCTGAGGCCATGGCTCTTGATTCTCTTCAATTGCCTGAGAAATTCCCTTGTCATGAGGAGAAATGATCTGAGCACCGTTCTCCCAGTAAACCTGAATAATAAATAGGGTGAGTATTTGATCATTAATATTATAAGATAGTTTTGTTACTTTTTTGTTGGTTAAGGCGCACTACATTGAGTAGAGTATTACAGTAAATTAGGCTTAGGTATACCCAGAGCGTTCTCCTGTTCATATGCTCAGTGTTTCTTTCCACTATAATTTTTGTTCTATAAGAACAAGCTGGGCTATTTTATCAAAAGATATCAAGATCCATAACGAAACAAAAGAAGGGTCAGTCACTTACTGAGAAAATATCAATTTTTGTATTTTGGAAACAGCTTGCGAAAGACTAGCCCGGCTATGGAATGTCTGGGGGACAGGTACTTCAGTCATGTTTTTTTCAGTGGAAACAGATTTTTTTCATATAAAAAACTTACACTAATAACTGTGTCACTTAGTAAAAAACGACAAAAAAGTAATGGAATTTACTTAAAATGTTTTGTACCAGCAACTCTTACATATTTTGTATTTCTGGGTTTGTAAAACTAAAGAGATCCTTCAAATTCATGAACTGAAGAAATAATTCTTTTCAAAAGAGGCCAATATTTTACTATATACAAAGCATTAGCCTCTCAAAATGGAAAAAAAAAAGATTGAAAAGAGCCAGAAAACAGACCACATAGGAATACCTTGTAACCATTGTCTTGTTTTGGATTATGGGAAGCTGTAACCATAATTCCAGCACAAAGCTTCAGATGAGTTACTGTATATGGCTGTAAAAAGAGAAAGTTATCTGAAGTGGAACGTACAACATATTATATATCATGCATATATAATACTTCCACACTGCTTAACAAAAAGAAAGCCAGGATGTGATTCCTACACACTGGCTCCCTAAAGCAGAAGCTAAGAAGTTGCTCTACCATAAGCCATGTGGGACAACTTTAGTCCTTGCTTTGTCTTGGGCATTTTTCCATTTATATGTTCTTACTGTTGTTTCAGATGCTTTGTGAATCTCTAGAGCAGTGTATTTATAGGAGGATGCTGAATGCATGTGTTGCCTACTGCAGAATAATTTGAGGTCTTAGAGTGTGCCAAGCCTGTTGGGGTAATGACAGAAATCCACATGGGGCAGAGAAGTACAACTTGAGCAGTCTCATCCACACTATCTTTTGAGAACAGGTTCAGAAGAGAATTTGGAGAGAGCTCTTAAAAATTAGCCCAGAACAGATGGAGTGAACTGAAAAAAAAGCACAATTTGTGACCACAGGTCCAATTTGTGTTTACTCCTGGCTCTATTAGCAAAATGCAATCATCTGCAGTTCTTGCAACACTGCTTTAAGCTGCACTAGGAAGAATTTGACCCTAAAACCACAAAAATCTCTAAACTAAATGCGCATGTGCTTCAGACTTCAGACTCCACAGCAATACAGAAATGATGACATGCCTCCTACAAGACAAGACTGCCCAAAAGCAGGAATGAAGAGAAACGCATCCCACTGTCCCTGACATTCCTCATTTTAATTACTCTTGCTACAGATGTTGTAAATTGAACATAGCTAAATAAGCACAAGACTAACTGCAGGAAGAGCTTAAAAAGCAAAAAGTGGTTTATCCAGTGATCCTTAATGCAAGTAATGCAAAATACCTGATGGAATGTGTGTATTAAAAGAAATATAGTATATATAAAAGATATAATAGAAAGACCTACCACAAAGGGAGTTGGTATTATATCAGAGAACAGATAAACTGGAACTCCTTGACTGATGAAAGTATTAGCAGCAAGTCTTGCAAACCTAAGCAGGAAGAAAAGATGCCTAAGGAGTACATTCATCTTCTCATTACTTAGTTATCAGGATTTCACAGCTTTCCCTCCCACCCCAGTCCAATTAAAAACTCCAAAAACCAACAACAAACAAAACCCTGCAATAATATATCTCAATTATTATATAGAGCCAATTTAAATATGTTCCTGCACTATTCTCAATAGACAAAGCACAACTCTAAGAACTGCTTCAGCATTGCCAGAATGTAAAAATACTGTAAATCCCTTAATTCACTCTACAGAAAGAAAATACAGTTAAAGTAAATACAAAATCAAAATGGATCACATAAGGCATCTACAAAATACTTAAAACCTAAAAAATACCTTTTGCTACTACCTCCACTGGAAAGATGAGCACGAGCATCAAACCCAATCACAACTCCTCTGTTTTTCAGGTCACTGAAATTCTTCTCCAGGTACCTGCAAAATCCCTGAAGACAACATCAAATTCACCTCATTAGCCCAACCTTAATATTTAATTTATCACTGCATTATGATGATTGCTAAGATGCTGATGTCTTAGAAAGGTGAGCATACATAGCATCTTACTGAAGTGCTCTGAGATTCTGCTTGTCCAGGACCAATAGACATGAAGATACATCAGAAACCTTCAAATCAAAAATGCTGTCCAGGTTTGCACTAAAGTGCTTTTCCAAACATCAGCACCAACTCCAAAAGAAACAGATAACACAATTAGTCTGAATTGCAGCTTTTGAGAAATGATTTGGCTATCTTAGGTCTCACATGAGGAAGAGAACAACTGGCTAATATTTTTGTTTTTTAAACAAGTCTCATCCTTAATAATGACATCTGTTTAGGACATGATACACCACCACTCCAGGCTGCAATAATTTAAGGTTCTGGGTTTTTTTAAACTCTCCCCAAACAGATCTACTTTAGGATCTATGTATGTATATGTAGTTTCACTGTCTTTATGTACGTTTATGTCCAACACCCACAAAGCTTAGCCAAATGTTGGCTACCTTTGGAGTTTTTTGGTAGTTGTTACACTAGGATTAACTGTTATGCTTGAGCTTAACTGCATAAATTAAATTCCAATTCAAATACAGAAAATAACTTCTTTTAATGGTTAAAGAGCTTCTCTCTGCTTGTTTTCAGAGAATGCACTCAGCCAACAATAAGCATTTAAATTACTTCTGAAAACCGTAAGAATAGTAAAAAACTTGTACTTCTATAGAATACTTGTTTGCTTGCCATAAATGAGGCTCTTCCATTCATATATAAAACCAGTTAAGTGAGATAAAGTGCTGAACACAATACCTGGGTTGTCTGGATAATAGTCAAGTCATTCATGTGGGAAATCCCTGCTCCCATGGCAGCCCTGAGCCCTGCTGTGCCAAATTCCATCCGTGAGCCAAAGTATTTCTGCAGTTCTCCAGCATTTCCTTCTTCAAGCAGTTGCTTCACAATTGCAGAAGTTTTTGGATTCTGTAGACACAAAATGCATATATTCTAGTTTGTTTATTTTAACAGAAATGGCTTTCTGTACCAGTCTCTATGTATGTATGTTACCTCAGCATCAAAACATGGCACACCACTTCAAGAATACCAGAACTCATGCTACATCTTCTAATTTTTAAATCAGTAAAACCTCAAGTATTATTTATTTCAGATTTATCTCCTTAAGTGAACATGCTGCCTTGACAGCAGTGTATATATACCACATCTTGGGACATAAAAAAAAGATTTCCAAGATATCTATTTTAATGTTTTCTGTTTAAAAAAACAAGCAGCAGTTTTTTAAAAAAAACAAACTTCTACAGTTCAGAGAATTTTTTGTGATCACAAGAACTGCTCTAAACACTTAAGAAAGTAGGTTAAGGTGATTATTAAGAAATATTTGTTACTTCCACAGCTCTACATATAGAGTTAAAAAAAATAAAATCATGACCTTGTCCCAAGAATGGCCAACACCAGAGGGAGCAACAAAACTAAGCAAACTGGTTGGAAGATAAAGATGACAACTTCCACCATATTTGCAGGCAGCGGATGTAAAAATAAGCACAACCCTCAGGATGAAAGCCTAGCAAATAATAGCCAAATTCTTAAATAAAATCACTCTAAAGCGGCGACGAGAGGGCCGTGTCAGGCAGCTTGTGAACAGTGAGGAATGTCTAACTTTCACTGCTTTTCCTGGTATATTGCTTCTATAGACTCTATATTGTTACCAGCTCTCTTTGTTACCAGACTTTGGGAAATAGTTAGGCCCTGTAGGCCCCAACTTCTCAATCTTAGTAACATGAGACCTGTGAAGTTCAGTATTTGATTTCTTGAGAACTGATGAGCCCAGTGGACAGATGGCAGGTGGCACACTCCTGGCAACAGGGTTATCTGGAGAGGCAGCAGGTTACTCATTGCCTGAATCCACATACTTTACACTAGAATATGGAGACGATAATTTCCAAAGGGACACAAGCTTTGATTTCTAGGCAAACAAATGACCTCATGAAAACCACAAACTTTACTATTTCATGGATGACATAGGGAGGCTCAGGGAAAGGGAAGGCATATCATGTTAGGCAAAAAGAAAAAAAATTTAAAGGCTGAAACACGTATTTCCTGCAGCTTCGAAAAAGTGTTGCAGAACACACACAGTAGTGGGCATGTGAATCAGCTTGTATAAAAAGATGTAAACATTCTGCATATCAAACTGAGACCAGAGTCAGGATGGCCTAATCACTGACCTGTGCACCGCTGCTGCAGGACAAACAACATAGTTAAATAAATACTTAAAAAGCTAAAGAGCCTTTGGCACTATGAGCAAACGACATAATGCATACACAATAAGCTAAAGAATTTTCAAATAATGCAGTTTCTTGAGTACAAAAAGCAATTAGGTATCCCAGAATTACTGATTTCCTCTTTAAGAATTACCAATTTACCAGTCCAAGAACATTGTAACTGACACTTCCTTGTAGAAGGCTCAACATAATTATCTATTATTAGTCAGTAATTATATTATACAAGAGTAAATATAATTTTATGTTATTATAGAATATGTAGGGCAGCATAACCTTTCAGAGTTCAGGCTGTTTATGAGTTGACCTCAGCTTTTTGCTGCAAGTTCAGGCCCATGTCTCATAGGTCACTATTTGCACCTGGCTTTGTACACCGCCCAGTCACCTTTTTATTCCCCTGAACCAGCTTTGTGCACACCAGTTGTCTCTTAGCATTGAAATGGGCATTTCCTTAGGTAGATACTGCACACATTTGTACAGATGTTTGACAGACTAGAAGCTGTAATGCCAATACACAAGGAGACAAGAACATCATGACTCCCTCATAGCCAAAGAGGCTTCTTTTTGTTATTACAGGAATTTTCCAGGTTTGGTATCTGCTTTGAAATTAGAGAGATCCTCTAGTTTACGTCTGGTTAAATGACTGTACATGTCCAGGTGGCTGCCCGAATCTTAAGAATTTCAGTCTATCTAATTTGCCAGAGAAAACTTGATGGCATTAATTTGGCTGTTTGGGTTGTTCCCCTCTGCCTGTCTCCACTCCCCACCAAGTAATGGCAAAAGCCAGGCTCATGGTAAAAGTCTGTTCAATACAGCAGAAGGATTTTTCCAGAGTTGCTGTTATAATTGTTTATGGCTATATTTTTCTAAGAATGTGTCTATTTTAATTTTGTGGAGAATGTTATGATGCCATCATCTACAGGTAAGTAAAAAAAGGCTTGGTTTGGTGTTTTTCTTCTGCTTTAACAAAATCTTTGCAGCATCTGTACTAAAGAAGGATCAAATTGCATCGGAACTATAAAGTGCTGGGTTTCCTCCTTTCTCATGGGTTCTCTCAGGTTACACTTTTTCTACTCTCAGACTAAACCAGATGTGAATATGGGAATACCAATTTCCGTGAATACAGTGGCAGGTGATTTAATACCCAGTTAATATCCACTAGTGCAATTAGCTTGAACATCACCTGGTAACATTCGAGTTATTTACTTTGATCTACACTACAGGAAGGCCCAAGAGGTATCATCAGTACAAGAGTCCCCACAAGGTTTTAGAGTAGAGGGAAAACTTCTGACTAAACAGATTTTATATTTACTAAAACCAGAAGCTACCTAATTTTATGATTGATAATAGAAAAAAAAAAGAAAAATACACTACTACTGTAATGAATACAGTGCCAAAAACAGCCTGATAACAAGCACAGTAATTGTCATCTAGGTAGAAACTTCTTGTTAAGATCAGCAGGACTACTGTCAGCCATAAGGGCTTGGTCTTGCAAACTATTATTTTGTAAGAAACATGCTGCTTATCATCATTAAATATTAACCAATCTCTGCATGTCATTTTATTTCAGAGTAAATGAACAAGGGTTATATCTCATTCTTCTGTTGCTCAATATGAGCATGTAACAGGTCCCTGAGAAATCAGAATACCTCATCATTTTTGAGCAATCAGCAATGGGTGTTGTACACCAGTCAATTATTACTGAGTCAAAGGCACATGTGTTACCAAATGGCTCACTTCTCAAAAGTAAAAGCGCTACAATGGATACTGCATTCCAGAGAGTTGAACAAAATAATCAGAATAACCAGCTAAAAATTGAATTATTACACAGCAGTTATGAATATAACTAATGTTAGTCAGGTAAGTTACACAAGGAAGAGGCCTTTTAAAATCAAACTGTTTTATCAAAATCAATTAAATTGGGGGGAAAAGTATACAAAAGTTTATTGTCATTTGATGTGATACACTAGCCTTTCTGAAAGGAGGATTAGTTTGGCACAGCACTGCCATTAATAAAACCAAGAGCTGGTTAATTGATCAGTTAAACAGTTGAATGGTCTTTAACGAAGAAGTACAACAAGCTTGGAGCTACTTATAATGATGTCCCTTAGAACGTAAAAAGAACACTAAAAAAAGAATTATTATCTGTTTTCACTGAGAATCTTGAAATAAGCAGAAGATGCCTTAGCAAACAAGTATGTGTGCTGCACAAAACTCTCAGCTCATTGTACAGTGTTGAGTTCAAGACAGTCACCTAAGTGACTGAAGTGGGGCAATGGCAAGTGTGTTTCAACACACAATTAACAAATTTTATGACTAGTGACATAAAAAATGCAAACCAAACATACCAACAGAGGCCTGCATCTCAGTGGGAATTGCAGCAGCAATCAACTACATGAGCACTTCCAGAACACCACTACTGCAAGACATTTCTTTAGATATGTGCAAAACAGAAATACACTCGATTTTACTTCTGCATATAATGCTGTCAAGATCAAAACTGAAGACAAAGGTAAGTCTCAACAGAAGGGAAATAATGCATGCTAAAGTATTTGTAAGCAACAGCAGAAAAAGGGAGAAAAATTGAAACCAAACAATATTGAAGCATCACAAAACACTGGGTAACATCTAAAAAAAGAGGACAGACAAGTTCTGCTTAGTGGTTTTAAAGTAAGCCCACATGTCTTTTGGCACCGGTATTTTAACTAACAAAAATTTGGAGGTACCAGGATGCTTTTAACACCGAAAGACAGGCAATGTCTGCTGGTCTTTAGTAATTCATGTCTATCAGTTGCCCCTGCAATAGAAGCGGGTCAGAACAACACAGGCCCTTGCGAAAAAGACACTCTACAGCTGGAAGCCGGACAGAGCGGCGATACAGAGGGAGGCTGGGGGGGTTTCCGAATGAAAGCGGGGGCTGCGGTGGCACCTGCGGCCCGACCTTCGCTGCGGGCCGGGAGGGGGGAAAGGAGAGCTCTGAGAGCAGAGCGAAGGGAGCCAACGAGAGCCTTTACCGCACCCAGCACCAGCACAATGCCCCAGCGGGAGTCTCTCCGTGCCTGCTGACCCTTTCCCAGCCTGCCCAAGCCAAGCCCCTGCCCGGCCGGGGAGGGAAGCGCCCACCTTCCCTTACCTTATCCCACAGCAGCCACTGCTCGGCCGCGCGGCGGAGCGCGGCATCTCCGGCGGAGCCCCGCGCTGCCATCCCGCCGCCCCGGCCGCGCCCGCTCCGCTCCTCTCCGCTCCTNCCGGGGCCGCCCCATCCCCGCCCCGCCCGCCTGCCCGGGCCTGGGCCGAGGTCAGGGCCATGGCCGGGGCTGAGGACCGGGACGGGAACAGGGCCCGACAGCGCCGTCCCGCCCGCCGAGGCCGCGGTGGGGGCTGTGGGTTAGAGCGGGGGATTTAATGATTTATCCGACGAGCATTGTTTCTCCGGGGCCCGGGTTGCGGCGAGAGCGCCCCGCCGGCGGGGGAGCTGCCCGGGGCAAAGGCGAATGCCCGGCGGAGGAAGAGCGCTTCCTAATGACAGCGGCAAAACTGCGGTGAACGGCCCAGCCGCCTCGTCCTCAGAGCAGTGAACGAAGAAAATAACCCTGTTGTGAAACTGTCACTTTTCACGGGCATTGGACTAAGGCTACTGAGATTCCGTTTTAAAGTCAATATAAATCAGGGATGACCTTGGGAGAACGCTAATTTGGGATAAATATTGTAAGCAAAATAGAAATGCAGAGTAATCTACTTTGGCCTGAAGCATCAAATGCATATGTGGCATCTTTATTTAATCTTTACTGTCTGCAATGTGATAGTAAGGAAAGGTCAAGACAAAGGTCCAAGAAAGTTTTTAGCTGTGTCTGGTTTTTGGCATCTGAATAACATCTTTCCTATAATAAAAGTGTGAACAAATTATATTCACATGGGTGCAAAGAGAGAAATGGCCTGGAGTTCAGGTTTCAGCTTTCCTCCTGCTGCACCTTCCCATTCACTCCAGAACAGTCTGGAATTCTGCACAAGCTGAGCAGTATGCAAGGGTGGGCTATTACCTGAGTTTTTTAGTGTTAGTCTCAAACTTCAGATCTTAGTAAGACTTCTGTTTTCCTTTTCGCTACCAACCAGTCAGCCATAGGGAGTTCTTTATGAAAGTCTCAGTTACAACGCTTTATTTCAGCGTACTCTGGGCCTCACATCACAGGCCCTTCATAGAGCTTACCCAGATGAATCCTGGATGAGTCCTATTCAGTGCTGTGAGAAGTTAGCAAACTCCATTCCCACTTTTGAGGCCTAAAAATCCCATTCCTAAAAAGCTTGGTCGATATTGTGAATATTCATGTTATTCATGCTGAAGAACTCTTTGTCGAGAAATTTTCTCTGTATTACACTCTTTTGAGTTGAAGCGGCTCATTGTCAGCTGAAATGTCTTATTTCTAAGTGTTACGATTTGTACACTAAGCCACATATTGGTGGCATGTATGACTGATTAGCATGAATACTAACTGGGTAAATTAGTACATTACCCAAATTTTCACCTCCCTCTACTCTGCTTTGGTGAGACCTGACCTGGGGTACTGCATCCAGCTCTAGGGTCCTCAGGAAGGAAATGGACCCTCCAGAGAAGGGTCACAAAGGTGACTAGAAGGATGAGGCGCCTTTCCTGTGAGGGAAGGCTGAGAGGGTCGGGGTTGTTCAGCCGGGAGAGAAGGATCTAGGACGACTTCAGAGTAGCCTTTCTAATACCTATAAGGGGGCTTACAAGAAAGCCAGAGATGTATTTTTCACAGAGGCGTGTAGTGATAGGACAAAGAGAGATGGCTTTAAACTGGAAGAGGGTAGGTTTAGATTAGATATTAGGAAGAAAATCCCTACTGTGAGAGTGGTGAGGCACTGGAACAGGTTGTCCAGAGAAGGGCCAGTTGGATGGGCTTTGAGCAACCTGGTTTAATGGAAGGTGTCCCTGCCCATGGCAGGGGGACTGGAACGAGATGATCTTTAAGGTCCCTTCAGACCTGAGCCAGTCTATAATTCTGTGATAGATTTTCATAGAAATAATAACTTGTACAGATATTTGGAAACCTTTCAAAGTCCATTAGCACATTACCAGATTGCATGTGAACAAGAGAAATGCTATACATCACTTGCAAGGCTATTAAAGAACATCCTTCTGATGCTCATTACTGATGAGAAAGATAACTATTACGATATCCTTCTGGAAAAACTCTGAGAGGAATCATCTGTTTTTTTCTAGCACTTTGGTAATGGTCATTCAGCCCAACTCCTCTGCTCTCTGCACCTCTCCGGATGGACACAAATCTGCTCTCAGATACAAAACTGGAAAAAAAAAGAAAAGGTAACTGAATTTCACTCAGGAAAACTGATTGTGTTCCTCCTGCCAGAATTAAAGAACAAGTTAATATGGCTGTGGTCAAATGAGTATTATAGCTTTTAGCATAGTGTCTTTGGGAGAAGCCTGAGCTGCCAAGCTGTTGCTCTGTCTAAACAGTTCCTATAACTTAGCTTGGGTGTTGACTGGAATCCTCTGAAGATGCCATGATAAACCCCTTCATCCAGGTTGATTTCTTGCATTTTTGGGGGGCAGACATATAGTCCAGAGAACGCTGAACTCTCTTTCTTGCCTAACAAGGTATCTGGCATCAGCTTCCCAAAGTACTCCAGGAAACAGCAATCTGATTGCTCTGGATCTTGAGGGACAAGGCGTTCAGGAGGTTTTCCCTAAGTTTTGTCAGCCTCTCTCTGAAGCTGAGCTGGACCAGGTGATGCATAACTGCAGGGAGAGCTAGAAGTGACTGGGATTTCCCTGTTTAACTCTGCAGTACAAGCCAAGACAGGGGAAGATCCATGGGTATGGTATGGACACAGCATGTATTGCGGGTGTACTGAGGCTGATGAGTAATGAGAGGTCACTGTGGAGGTGCCGTACAGGAGGAGCAGAGTAACTTGCCAATGGTGCCAAAGTAGACCGTAGAGACGGACTTATTTGTCAGAAGATTAGGAATCAGTGTGCAACCTTTTGTATAACTTTTAAGCCCACAGGTTTTCTGGTGATACAGGAGATGTTACTACTACAGATTGTTCTCTAAAAGGAAAATAGCTACAACAGAAGAGAAATCCCAAAAGAAATTTAAATAAGTTTAAATTTCAACTCAATCTAAGGCCACAAACAAAATCATTCCCAAGTCAAAACAGCATGTGATAACTGTAATTGTCAATAAAGATAGCAATTTGGAAAATTATATATTCGGTGCTACTTTTCTGGCTGATGAAAGACGTTTATCTAATATATCTGTTATATATTTTTTAGTAGTCATTGGGCTGTAATGTGCAAGGAAGGCATTTTGGTGTGCTTGGTAAGGCATTCCTTTGTCCCAGGTTAACACTGTAGAGTGTCATCCCTGGAAGGAAATCCCAAGAAGAAAATATAAGGAAGAAAAGAGAAACAGTCCAATGTTTTTTCTTCTTCTGGTGTATACTCAACAAGGTGTGAGCAAGGCTTTGCACTGGCTGTCACATGCAGCCAGCCTCCCATAGGAATGAGGGCACTGCAAATCTAAGAGAAGAGACAAGCAGTTAATCGTTTAATGTAGGCTTGTTCTTTTCCATTTTTGTTAGTCCCTATATACCAATTTGTGAGATTCATGTTTGAGTTAACGCCTGAAATACAGATAGCCACTGATAGTTAGAAATATGAGCAATGTATTTAATTTTCAATACATCACATAAATTAGCAATAATTGTTAGCAAAAGTAATTAAATATTACTTGTAGATCTTCTGGTAATAGATACATTTGCTGCATGACAGAACAAAAGTCACCTTTATTAAGGAAGCTGTTGTAAGTTGATGCGACCTGCCAAAGAAACAACAAAAATCTGAAGCTGTTGAAGTCATAGACTACTTGGCCTTTCTATGTTATAGAAACTTCATAGGCACAGTAAAAAGACATTTCCTAGGGAACCTTTCAATAGAGCATACAATTTTGTACATGCAGAAACAATAGGAGAGATTTCCATTTAACTGTTATCAATAAGGATTTTTTTTTAAAATTCTGTTATGTATGTAAGTACCTGAAGGGAGAATGCAAAGGGTATGGGGCCAGGTTCTTTTCAGCGGTTTTCTCTGAAGATCAAGTGGAAATAGGCACAGACTGAAACACAGGAAGTTCCAGGTGAACATTAGGAAATACTCTTTCACTATGAGGGATGACTGAATGCTGGAGCAGGTTGCTTAGGGAAGTTGTGGAGTCTTCATCCTCAGAAATATGTAAAAGCCATCTGGATGGTTCTGGACAAGGGGTTCTTGAGCAGGGAGGTTGAGTCAAACAACCTCCAGAGGTATCCTCCAGCCTCAACCATTCTGTGATTCAGAGATACATGAGATGTTGTATGTTCTGGCAAAGAACCTACATTTTTCATTGCTGACTTCTACATGTAGAGAAAATTTGTGAAATGTTAATAGAAAGTAAGTATCACAACCAGTGATACTTTCTTGTTATATATGCACGTATTACTTTTTAACTCTTCTGCCCACTTCCCTCATGCTTTTAGTTCATGACCATTCTCCATTTGTAGCCGACTGGGACATAACAATTGCTATTTGTGGTACCTACAGAAATAAAGAAAAGGACTAAGGATTAAAAGATATTACCGTTAACAAGTTAAAGTTATCTCAGAGCTTAAAGTGCATACTTATCTTAGCTCCACTACTTTGAGCCATCTGAAAATTTGAAGGTATTTCATTAATTTACACTTTCATCCCTAGCTTGAGATACTAGTAGGGGGCAGGGGAAAAGAAAGCTTGGATTCTACTGCACAGATTAACTGGGAAACTGGTGCACATTGCAGATTTCAAAAGCAAATACAGCCTTCAGAAGAGGATGTTGTCTTAAACAAAGCACTGTTCTTGTAATCGGATGAGAGGGGAGAGGAAAGCAGGGGAAGAAAAGAAGGATGTGGTGGATATTGTATTTAATGTAGTTAAATTTTTGTATTTGTTCTCCACTTCTTTCATCTACTAGCTAACCTAAGGATGTGCCGGGTTATTTTACATTTCCTCTTGGAATTTTTTTCTCCATTGTTTATTGTAAGCTTCTTATTCATAACTGAAAGTCTTTTCTAATTTCCGCTGTTTGGCACAAACTGCTGGCTTCTGGGAGGCAGGCATATCTCAGATCCTGTGGCATCAGAACTACCAAAACATGCTTTTTTCATTCTTGTTATAGACAGCACCCAGTTTCTAGGTTCAAGGATGAATTAACTTACATTTATTCAACAGATAGAACAAAGTTAGAGTTCATGCCAGTTCCTTTCAAGTATATTTTGGATTGTAGTCCTTCTCTTATGTGTTGCTTCACATTTAAAGGCCAAGAAAGCAAGCTGAAATGAAAATTAAAATTACTCTGAGTAAAAAATAAATGGTCTTGAACCTATCCCTTATGCAAAGCATTCAAATTATGCTGTGAAAAAAAGAAGCATTTGATGTTTTGGTTTCACAGAATTAAAGAATAATATGCACAGATTATTTTGGCCCGATTCCTTTATGAAAGAAGTGAGTGGGGTACACTATTTTTATATATGTCCTTCAGTTCAGATGTAACTATAATTAAACTTTCTTTCCTCCTTGGGTGATTTCCTGGATACCTAGGTAGAGTTACCAAGCCTACACCTTGATTTGAATATCAGTGCTGTCTGTTACAGAAATGGGTTGACAGGGATTCTGACAGTTCTCTTGCCATAATTTAAGGAAAGCTTTCCTTAACCAGGATTAGTTATCCAAAGTAGAAGTAAAAAAATCTAAACTGTTTGCAGCATAAATATACTGGATAGATATTAGCCTTTACAACAGTAAGTTATGAAAATTGTAGACAAGTTTCTCAAAAATGTTAAGCTTCTAAATCCAACTTTAGACTTCTAAGTAAGCTGTTTCTCAAAAGTGCTGAACCTGCAGCAGTTCCCATTGAATGCTCAGGCTTGTAAATGCATGGCTGAGAGGCATGATGGCAATATCAAAGAGGAAAGGCGGTTGCTTTAAAAAAACTGGCACAGTATGCTTTTATAATATACAGCTACACTCCACAATTTACACCACTAACACTGAAATATTTGTTTTACAGCTGCAAAAACTGAGCTCACGTGCAAAAGATCTATCTGATATCCCATTGATGGAGGAAATAGCATCTAAAATGTGGAAAGTTAGTCGTTGCACATTTGTGTTAGAAAACTGCTCTATGAGAGCAACAGTAAAAGCCCTACCCTACCCTGGTTTTCCTGAATAGATAAAAAAATCCTGAAATTTAGGAACTGATTTATAAGAGGTAGGATCTTATTAATGCAGATGATTTACTCTAGGAAGATAAAGCATATCCTACTGAAATCATACAAGAACTAAATGAAAAGCTATACTGAACAGTTTGTATAGTAGGTCTTAAAATGGCCTCAAACAACTTGGATATTGCCCTACAGTACGCTTTTTATACATTGCATTTTTAAACTTCACTAAGTTTTAATTAAAATGTAGCGGAATAATTAAAAAATTAACTGAGTTCTTCAAAAGCTTTTATAGGTTCAGGCTTCATGTCATGGTTTAGTAGGAACAGTCTGCCCTCTCGCGGTCATAGCAGGAATAACCGAGATCCTCTGTTGCTGTGAGACCCGAGCCAGAACCGCCTTATGAAACATTTCCCCACGTTTCTCCAAGATAGAAATTTTTTTATAATTTAGTGATAGTCTTCCTGCCTTTTGGGGCAGGAGTTTTCTCTCCTTGTCTTTAGAATTGGACAATAGTAAACGAATGTCAGTGAATAAAAAAATCTGCACTCTTCCTTATGCTGCTAAAATATTTCTGTTTCCAGAATGTTCCAGTATCAAGGAATGAAAAATACTGACAAGAGAGCAGGAATGCCATGCATTTAGAAAACTAACATATTTCCCAAATATCATTTTTCATAAAACTTTAAGTTGTATTCAACTAAGTTTTACTTTCTAATATTTCTTTTCTTACTATAAGGAAAACTTCAGTAAATTATTATACTAATACACTTGCCTGTGTAACTTCACTATAGGCTAGGGGGTTTGTTTTTCTTTCTATGTTTCCTGACCAAATTGTTGAAAGAAATTAATGTTCCCACCTCTGAGAACAATTTGCTTTTGTAATCATTCCTGTATTAAATAGATTTTTCTGGTGTCATGTGCTTGTTTGGTAAATGTAAATATCTCACTAGGTATTTGGCTTGATGCCTTCACTGCTTAAGAAAATGTTTTGAGAGCGGCTTTCTAATTAGCATAATTATGCTAATTTTTATTATTGGTTCACTTGCCAAATATTCAGACTCAGTTACTTCCTTCTTGTTGATACTTTGTAGGTGATAGTCATTGGATGCTTGTTTTTTGTGGCAAAATTGCAATGATATATGATCAAAAGAAGTAGTAGTGTAATACCTTGCAATGTTACCCCATCTCCTAGAAACAAAATGCACTGAAAATGTTTGAAGTTGTTTCATTTAAAGCATAGTTCCTTTCTTATAATATTAACAACAGCTTCATAGCACCACCAACAGTAATTAACTCTTTGCAAACATGCTGTAAGAAATTAATAATATTTGCCCTTTCCAGCACAGTTATCTGATCCCAATAAGAGTGAAACACTGAGTCTTGTCCAGGGATGTAGGAGCACGACATAATTAGATCTACACTAGGACTTTACAGTTCATAGTGTAGTGCTTTGGATCAGAAGGGTAACCAAACCTTGAAAAAAGCTTTACTCTTGAGAAAGGAAAACACTGCATACACACAAAGATTATTGCAGATAGAGATAATAAGAAAAGAAGATGCCTGAGTAAAATTCATATGAAGTCTGAAGTTTGTTTGGAAATTCTTAGGAAAATATGACATGTATGACCAGCACTGCAGAAACTCTTCAGTACAAGCTCTGTACAGGGAGAAATATTATCAGCTCTGAAAGATTGTTTTTCCATTCCTAGATGTGTTAAAATCAGATTTGTCTTTAGAATACCTGTCTGGATTTGAAGCAGTATTAACTTCCCATTTAGAAGATGCATCACTCTTAAAAAAGGGTTTTTTAAGTAAGAAGACTGCTAGTAGGGAAGAGACAGAATCCCTGAAGTAAGAAACATAAAATGAACAGTTATATATAGTTGATAGTTGTGGGCACAAATTTAAGCTTTCCTTAGTCCCAGATGACTCAAGACATCTCTGCTTGAGGAGGCATTTATTGCCACTTTGGTAGTCAGCAAAGAGGCCAGGCTGGTTTGGTGGCACTACAGCCCGAATGTGGTGACATGTAGACAGACTACAGTTGCCGTTAAAACCCTCTTTGGTGAAAAACCTATAGGTATTGAGCACCAACGACAGAAAGAGAGAACAAAGTTTCTTAGGTGCCAGCTGATGAAAGGACTATATTGAATGATAAAGCTGTAACACTTCATTCTGAATCCTGATATTAGAGTACTCTACCATTACTTTATTAGTATATACTGCTTGTATATTGTAATACAATATTATTGTAGAGGAAACTGAACAATTTCCTCTATAGATGTAAATATTTGCGGGAACAAAGTCTTCCTAACAAAAACACCATTAAAGAATTCTCAAGCAATTCAGTGTCAGTAAGACGAGATGATGCTTTTCTATTTAAAGACTTGCTAATCCATCATCAGTGTGGGAAAGCATGCCATGCAGGCACAGACAATTGTTCACATCTTTTTTTCATGATGTAGTAGTATGTGAGCTCAGACACATACCAGAAAAATTGTCAGCAAGAAGACTTACTGAATACACTAAATTACTAGTTGAAATGATTAAACACAGCATTCAGCTCATGCTCTAAGACCAAAGCACATACACATGCAAGTCACTCAGTTCCCCACGCTGCAAATTTTGAATCATGCAGTAGCTGCAGTTTTCTTAGCACATCTCCAAATGTGTGTCAACTAAATCTGGAGGGTTTTCTTTTTAAACACAAATGCTCTTATTTTCTCCTCCTCTTTATATTGTGTGAGAAACTTCTATTGCTGTTAGCAGCTTTCAGCAAATTGAAGCAACTTTATACAGTTCTAAAAGTTTTATACATAGCAAACTAACAGTAAAAAGTGCGGGTGTTTCACTATCTTTTAAAATTAGGTTTACAATTTTTTAAACAAGAGTTGTGTCTGTTTTCAAAGTATTTTCTCAGTTTTCTTGTTAAGTACTGGAGTTTTATGAGTCCTGTTTTTTATCTGCTTTAGGTGTTAAAAAAAAAGCAGGAATCAGCTTTGGTATCTCAATAGGAAATTTGATATTTGTTGCAGAATATTTGTTACAGAAGTGGAAAATAAATACTGTAAGGAAATAAAATACTTTCTGTGCTTCTAGAATATTAGTGTGCTCTGTCTGGCCAAGTGGGTGACAAGTGGGTGCTTTTGAGCCCGCGGTTCTTGTGGGTCCCTCCAGCTCTACCTCCCACTTCTGCCTTGTGTTGGAACCCCTCTGCAAACTGCCCAGCAAACCAGCAGAACCCATAGCCACCAGGTGCAGATCTGAAAGTTGCCACTCATCCTGTGAGCTGATCTGGTGCTCTGTTGAGCTGAGAAAGCACTGAAAGAAGTCATGAGGAAGGAGGCTTTTTGTTAAATAACCCCCAACTTTTAGATGGACTTTACTGCTTGGTGGGAATGAAAGGAGGAGACCTTGTGATGGAGAAGCATCCTCTCCCTGCTCCTGGATCTTCCTACCCTGAGATCTTGTACACAGAGTCCCAGTCCTTCAACATGCTCTTTTCCAGTGCAAGAGTTAGATTGTGTTAAATAAAACTAGAAAATTAAAGTTCTTCATGTGAGATGTAAATTTGCAGCATTCCTAATCCAGACTAATTATAAGCCTAAGGAATAGAAATTCAACAAGAGCTATTTAATATGTACACATCATTTCTAACCATGTGTGCAAGGCTGCAGAATTGCTAGAGACTGTGCAGATAGTCAGCTGGAGTTGCCTTGTCCCGTAGTCTGTTTGATCTGGATAAACACCTATGGGCCTCAGCTGCCAATCATCTCATAGACATCGTATCTTGCTTATCTTGTCTTGCGTATTCATACAGGAGCAAAGCTTCCCCCTCAAAATCAAGTTACATAACTAAACATTGGACAGCAGCAGCTGTTCTAACTACAGCATGACCAATATATTGTTTTTCTTGACAAACACTTCTTCCTTCCTTAGAGATCTGCATCTTCTGATTTATTTAGCTGCCTGTTATATCTCAGTCAATACATTTAAAAACAGTTACTGTGAAATATATCACTTCAAAGAGAATCCTGAGTCTGAGGTAAAGCTCTCCCTCATACTGCTCACTTTCATCCATAAATATAAGGAGATCTATCAGAAGAAGAGGTTTACACCCAAGCATTCTTCAGGACACAGTTTTAGCAAAAACATTGCTTCCTCACTTCTTTCCATTTTTTATTTTATTTTAAACAGCAAACCTCACCCTGCCTCTCCTCTTTCTCAAGAAAGACATTTTGACACAGTGGTGATATGAAGACACTACCTTGTTACAGACAATAAAGGTAACACACCAGGCTATACATAGGACTGAAGAAGTAAAAAATAATCATATTGTACACTGGTGAGTAAAAAGGTGTAGTAATTTTTCATAAGGTGCTGCAAAACAGGACAGAGCATAAAGCAGCATAGTAAATTAGCAGCACAACTAACATTTTGTAATCATCTAGATAGATAGACTATAAAGAGTTATCACTATGTACAAGTTTCATCTACAGTACTTTAGGCATAATTTAGAGTCTTGACTTCCAGGACTTCTAAACAATCTTAAATTTTAGTGTAATATTGCATGTTGTCGTATTTCTCAATTTCTGTGCTTTATTTACTGAAAAAAAAGACATAGGTAGCATTTTTTATTATGTTTTTCTGGCATAAAAGTGGAGATTTTTCTTGATTTGTCTCTGCTGAACTAAGGCAACAATTTACATTGAAGACAAATTATGTTAGCTGAGAGCCATCACATGAAGATATCTGAAATATTGTTCATTTTGTTGCCTATTCATTACAGTAAAATTTTAACTAGAGCTCTAGACCACTTAATTTGATGTGGCACCTTTGATTCTCTTGACCTAGAAGCTTATATGAAGCTGATACCAATACTGAAGACAGCAAAGCACGTGTATTTGAAGTGCTGCGAGAATTGCAATGAAAATTGACTAAGTTTGCAGGGTAGCAGTGGATAAAAGAGAGGCTTCCAAACAAAAATACCTGCTTTCCTCCCTGACTCAGAAGTGACTCAAAATCAAATTCTGCCTTATGTTGACTACACTTCCAGGAAAATAAAGTTTACCTGCTAAATTCTAATTAATTGACTTATTTATCTGACAGAAGCTCCCCAGGGAAACAATGAGCCATGATTTGCAGCTCACATCTACTCTAAGACTTAGAAGCTATTTAGACCAAACAGACTGATATACACTTAAAAAAAGGGAGAAAAAGGGATTGGAAGAAAGAAAGACTGAATGAGATAGAATCCCAGATGTCAATAGGGTAGTTCCCCCCAGAATGATTTACTATAGATGGATTTTCTGTTAATCATCCTCTGGAAGTATTACAGTCCTTGGAAGACAGAAACAACCAACAATATAACCTTTACTTCTCTGTACAACACTGAGAGCAACTCAAGAACACACAAAGGAAAAAAAAGTAATTCCTCTTCTCACCATATTCACCACTCTAAAAGAACTGAAACCACTACTATCCTCTACTTGGAAAGACTTGTAAGCAGCTATCTCTGTGACAGGTAAAGATCACAGGCCAATGTTTCCTCAGCTGATTAAACCACAAACTGTTGGTGTAGCTGTATCAGAGCTGGTAACCTTTTCAGCTGCTAAAATAGATCTGTGTTCCTATTTTAAGGTGCAGAGCTCCTTGCTGTGCAATGCTCAGCTGAACTGATAAAGATACCAAGCCTTTTTTATGTGCAGCCTACTTTTGGAAGCAGCTGCGATCTTTGTGACTCTTTCAAGTCACAAACCTAAACCAGTTAGTGATTTTTTGAAGAGACAAACATGCAGTTAGCATCTCCCCTCCTTTGCAGAAGCAGAATATCCTGCTTCAGAAAACCCCTCGTTTCACTCAATCCCTCCCAAGTTTTGATCTCACACATTCTCATGGGTTTCCTCGAATACTGTAATGTTTCTTCACTGGATTTAGCAGTGATGAGCAATGACTGTGTGCCAATTAATTAGCTCTTCCTCCGCTTCCTGTTGTTCTGATCACATCTCTGGGGGATTTTTTCCAGCCCTGATATGATCAGTGGTTCCACACGAATCAGTAAAATGTACCAGTATAATTTGTCTCCTAACAGCAAAATGCAATTCAAACTACTGTTTAGTTTTCTGCTGCTTTTCAATTATAAAAAAGCTGCACTGCATTTAACCACAAACTGTACAGTCTGTGGCAAATGCCAATTCACTAGCATCTCTTTAAGTCTGATAAAGCAGTTACTCTGCTGCCCAAGGGGCTTCTCCTCCTCCTCCTGCATCGGTCTCACAACTTTTCTGTGAGAAAGGCAGAAGGAAAAGGTGAGAGGGAAGCAGCATGAAGGACCTCTAGTAAGTGTCCAGTAAGTGACTGTTACTATGTGATAGTATTTTCTTTCAACAGAACTTACATCACTACTTGAGTTGGATTTTTGTTTTGAAAAAGAGTATTTCATATTTTAAAGAGGAAAAAAATCCTCTTGTTCTCTTGTCCCTGCAGTACGGAATTAAGTGAAGGATCTGACCTTATATAGCAAGACTGTCTTGATCTGGCTTGCCCTCTGTTGTTAGGATAGTGTAGAGACAAACACTATGCCTTTGGCATTCCTTTAAGACAAAATATTTTGGACTGAAGGAATGTGAAAATATTCAGCAAGACCTTCTTACCTTTACCAGAAACCTCAATAATGGAGAGAAGGTTACATTTTATAAACATCAGGTGGAAATCATGATTATGGCTACTATTTGTACTGTGCTATCATGAGAAGCAAATATTTGGAGATACAAAGCCTTTTGTTGACTTAACACTCTTCAGGGATACTATGGAATAATTCAAGTGTTTACTTTAGGGGGCTGAATAAAGGTCAAATGAACACTTGGGAAAAAAATGTACCATATACTGCTCATATATTCCCTCTTAAGTGATTGTTAGAAGAATCTAAGATTTTTAGCTAACATAATTCTACATGAAAATATCTCTCTATATTTATGCATTATACATATGATAGAGATATATATGTCTTATTATTCTACAGATGGAGACCTGTATCTATCTAGGCTTCAGTATAATTTTAGGCAATGGCTTTCCTGAGGAAGGCTGAGTTACACACTGTTCCTGGAATAATGATTATTAAGGTTATGATTATTGCAGGGTAGTGTTTTGTGTGCATAGTGATTCATACAAAAAATATCCTTTCTAAGTCTCTCCTCATCTTAATGTATTAATATTATTTGCACTATTCTGAGATAATGCTTTGCAAGATTAGGCTGGCTATGAAGTAGTTCTGCTTTTACATTTTCATTCTCATCCACATTTCCATTAGAAAATACTCAGGTAAGAAGGTACTGGGGTTTGTTTAAACCCTATATATACTGGGGTTTTTTTCCTGAAAATAAAAAGCAAAAACACTTTATAAGAAACATTTAACTTAACATAAAGTTAAATGTTACATTGAAATTATTACTAAGGAGAAATTAATTATAAACTGTGGAGGAGTTTCTTACCTTCTTTCCCAGTAGTCCAGCACTTGCTATATTCTCCCAGAATACTGAAACTATGTACTCTGGCAATGTGTTAAATCTTCAAACTATATGCAGTGTTTTGAGATCCAGACACTGTTTGAAGTATTAAAAAAATAATACAATCGTTGAGGTAGCAGCAAACAAAGACAATTACTCTATATCCTTGTGTTTAGGTCTCAATGTATTGTTGACTGTAGTTTCTGCTGCTCTGAAGATTTGTCTCTTGTATAAAGCAGAACGGCATCCAGTTGAGAAACAGAGCAGGAAACCTCAGCTCCACCCTTTAAGACTCTGTTTACCAAAGAATGACCCATGATTTTGAATCATTTTAGCTCCAGAAGGAAATCAAACAACTTGTGAATATCTGAAAAGAAGGCTAACACACGGGGCTTTTTAATTAAAAAGTCTCTCCTCCCTCCGCAAACACATAAACTCGTTCCCACCTTTTGCAGTATGTTTTTTCTTTTATCATACCACAACAATTGATTGCTTTTAATACGCAGTTTGGGAATGTCTGAAAGCATATACTTTAATTAATTTACTATTATTTACTACTTACCCCGGCCCTCTGTCCTCCATCACCCTAGCCAAAAGAAACTAACTTGCTAAGACTTGACATGTATGGGCATGTTCTAACAAAAAAATCTCTATTCATCTACAAAATGACTTTAATATTAATTTAATTATCACACACCTATCACAATCCTATAAAAGATATTTATCTCAAATCTTAAGGCGATACAGCAGAGTAACCAGGACAATTAACAAGACCATGTGCTCTACCTACACAAAACATAGAAGATGAGCAGGTCCTTTATCTCCTACTCTTTGAGAACATAACCTACTTGTTTCTTTAAAAATGAAAACACACTGCCTTCGGGTAACAAAACTGTCTTTTAAATACAGTTTGTATGAAAGCTAACCATGTCAGTTTTTGGAAGTATGACACTAAAGATACCTGAGCTCAACAATGGTTTTAATTTAACTATGGCAGAACTAGGTTTCTGACATTTAGAGAAAGGCACAAGGATCTTTCTAAATGCCACAAGATCCTCTTCAAAAAACACGGCACCAGAGACCATTTTGCTTGTGGAGCCTTATCCTTTTCCCCAGAGTAACTCTCAGCACTCCTGCTGGCCTTTGGCCCTAGTTGTTTTCTGATTATTTTTTCTATCCCCAGCAAAAATTCTAATAAATTTAAAGTAAACAAAATAGAAGATTAGTCTATAGATAATACATTTTTGGGGGCAAAATGGGAATTCTCAGAATGACATATTTTACCTTTTTAAAGCTGTCACAGACACTGACTGTTCATGAGCTGTTGAACCAAAAAATATTCTGACTTAATCATGGTTCAGATCACAGATTCGTCCTGATATGAAAAAGAAAAACCTGCAGGCCTTGTAAATCCTCATAGGCAGGGGACATTATTTTCTGACCAGCTCTGAGAAGCTGCTTCTTCCATTGACTTTTCCCTAGACTCTCAGCCAACTGCCTCTCCTGCCCCCGTCTACCCCTTGATTCCCTCTCAGGCTTCAAAAGTGAACCAGCTCCAGAATCAACTGTCCTTCAGATCCACATTCCCAGGTAGTTTATCCAACAAGGTCTTGTCAGTGTGATGAAAACTGTGGGCATCAGAAATCAGCTATGATTTATTTCACTAGCCCTTCTCACTTCAGTTCTTATCAATAAACTATTCTGCATCTTCCAGGGAAAAAGTTACTGCAAGATGCTACCTTGGTCTGAAGATTACTGCACAGTTGGACTCAAAGAAGGCAAGATAAGAAGCTGCAGGAATTCCCAATATTCATATTATTTTAGAAAATCCTCAAATAATACTTAGCATGTTACCTTTAATAACATTCATACAACCATGTCTACTTTATATCTTACTGTATTCCAGATTTTATATTTTTCTACATTTGTTTGTGTACAACTGCTTATAAGTATTCTCTGTCTCTAAACTATTGGTGACCTACCAGGGATTATACATATAAATAGAAACACTGTTGTGAAAACAATAGACTGGATTCAAATCAAATCCCTCTCCCTACAGCTTTTCAGTCTGTTTGCTGTTATCAGAAGTGTTCATATGAAAAGCAGTGGAAATAAACAGGTCTAACAAGATTTGAGGTTTATCTCTACAGATCTGTTCTTCACTGAGTTCTAAACTGAACTCCTTGCATGCAAATTTGGTGAGTCATATTTGCATAAAGCAGAGCATGCTTCTGAAATTTCAGAGGACATAAAGGCTGTCCTCTACATACTATGACTTTAAATTGTAATCTAGTGATTACATACTGACCTTTGGGCTTTTATCCACATTATATATTCATGTTTAATTCGATCAAATGTGGTAGCTAATAGTTTGTTCAATCAACATGAGAAGTCTAACAATATCAGGCTAACAGATCACTTTACTGATCTTCATCCTAGGGAAAATGTATGAGGAACAGTTACCACAGTAGTGTGACTTATATTTTACTTTAATTGTTCCAGCCTCAGTATTATTTTGAAGGAATGTACTATCCCACCTCCACAGTTTAGTCAAACTAAACAGGACTTGCTAGGAGTAAGTGAGCCTCAAAGCTAATAAGTGAAGCACTTAAGTCCTCTGCTATAGGTCTCTTGGAGGTCTACATACTTTTTTCTTCCAGTTTATAATTCCTAAAATTAGATTCTACTTTTCTTGAAAATATTACTTATGAGCAATGAAGAACTAGAAATCAGTTTCTGAACAGAGGATTTACAAATCCTCAAAAGTGGCTGAGCAGTGTACAGCTAAGTGTAAATGTTGCTGACAGGCCAGGACCATAAATCTTGAGATGTAAAGGCCAAATAGATATATTTATGCTATATCTCTTTACTAGTTTACTGTAATTGCATTTTCCTAACCTGTTTTTTTGTTATGAATACCATCTTCGGCAGTTTTTTTTGTTTTTTGGTCTTACACAATAAAACTGGATATGGCATAATCTGCACAAGTTGCTGCTATTTGGCTGCCTTTCTTACTCTTATGTCAGACCATGATGGAAAAATAATAAAATGCAATTGGTTTAACATTAGCTCTTTATACACTAAAAAACTCCAAAACAAATAAACAAAAATATCATTAAATCATAAGGGAGCAAAAGCTGTACAAAGCTAATTTTTGAAGAGTCCCTGTTAAGCATATTTGCCATGACTAATCACTTCTTATATGGATTTAACTACTGTTTCTCATATGGTGCTGGAAACAGCGGAAGATAAAAGGACTGTTTTAGAGGTCTATAAAAAAGCCAGAAAACGTGGACTGCCAAGCAGTTCATTTCTACCTTTGTTGCATAAAGGCAGAGTCACTCCAGAATTATTGCATGGAAGCTTGATTAATATTTATATTTTACAAAATACTTTGTTACTCTCCTTTTTAAATTAATTTAGTACTGTCTTCTTACAGGACTGGCAATTTGCTATTGATGATAAAACCTGGAAGCTAAGGAGACTTAATTCAAATTTTATCTGAAGTTTTGGACAAGAAAAATGGTTTAACTTAAATTCAACTTGTGTTATTCTGTTTTCCTTAGTAGAAACAAGGATGGAGAAGATGAGGAAAACAAGTATCTTCAAACTGGATAGATAAAGCAAATCTATAGGATTCAGTTAATTAGAATATCCAAGCTTTTTTATTTGTACTGATCTTCTTACTAGTTTTGGGAACTGGAAAATACTGGCAATGCAACACACACTGCAAGTCTGCCCTAGGCAGAAGATGGGGAAGAATTTCACTCAGAAGTACTTTCTGCCTCACTTCACAGAGCCAGGGAAGGTCACTGTAGAACAAAGAGATGATTCCAGGTTTCCACATGTTTGCATGCCTCCTTCCTGCTTCCCTGGTTGCTGAAATGCAAAAGTGGCCTTGCCCAGTTACTTTCTTACTTCCATTTATGAATGTTGTCAAAATTAGAGTTGAATCAAAACATTAATAAAATACTTCAGCATTTCCTTTTGTATATACATATGTAGCTTTAGCCACGTGGAGTTGTGAATGTGCTATTTGTAATAAGGCTGCTAATGAAGCCACTCCTTCACACAATACTACTGGGCTTTCTTTAACTTTCCACCCACCAGTACTGTCACTGAATTCCTCAATGAGTACTTGCCCAGCTGTGACAAATTCAAACTCCATCAGATTAATTCATAATGGTCTATGAATGGAGAATGGGAACCAGTGGATTTTGGTTTTATTACTGTAGACCCTTGCTTCACTTTTAATTTACTTAAAATAAGCATTACAATATAAAACCTTAATATGCATGCTGATTAATTTGCATGCTGATTTTTGCTCACTAACTATTGTGTGATAAATTCCTTAACAATTGTACCAGCATAAACCCCAGGAAAAAGCTATCATCTGTAGGGACTTGATCTACTTTGTGCTACTTCAGTTTCTGCCTCTACCCCACACCAAGCAAGCCACCTTGTATGTTGTATATGCATAATGTGGTTCTCCACAAAACCACTAGTCTTCTTGCATAACTCCTTTCAGCCTAGGATGGACTTTGTTTTCTTGTCAAGCTCAGAAGCTGCTCAACATCTTCTTTTTCTCTTGTGCTCCAAGAAACGGATCTAGTAAACAGCTCCATAACACAATGCTGTTGATTAATTTAGGAAGGACCTGAGACACCTAAGAGCCGTAGCATAACCTTTAAAGTCTCTCATGACATTGAAGGCACATTTGATTTGATGCTTATGACCTAGTTAATCCTGTATCATGCCTAAACCTGATCAGAATGCAGAACATCAACATTTTTCTTCTTCAGTCCCCCAAGGAAAGCTCTAGCAGGCATTCTTGGGGAACACCTGCTGCGTATCAACAGGATCTGGCATCTCAGGAGATGTAATGGCAACCACAACAGTTTTAAGAATTAAAGCTAATTGCACTACTTCCCTCTTTATTCCCTACCACAGTTGCTATAATGTTAAGGGTTGGTACCCTGGAGGGATGTGCTGGGTTCCAATTCTTGTTTCCAATAGTTTTTTTTTCAATCCACATGCAAATGATTGTAAAGTATTGGCTATGTTCTTGAGACAGCATCAATAACCTCACTCTCTTCTCAGGCAAGTAGCATAATTACTTGGCTCCAGAATCATTCTCTTTGGACCAGAGAAACGGATTTTATCCTCATCAGTGGGACCCATTACAAAAAAAAGGGAGACAGTCCAGACCAAGCCAAAAACCTAGTGGTTAAACTATTTCCCTGAAAAGTGGCAGCCTGGCCTTACACATGGATAAATAAAACTGAAACTGAATTCCTGCTTACAAAGAAAGTCCTGTAATCTAACTGATTATTGCATTAGAGGGACAATGCCATGAAAGAGATAGGGACATAAGGAGAGGAAGCAGGAGAGAGAGACTGTCTAGAAATACATTACCCTTATAGCTTAGTTTCTCTACTGATATTTTCCCAACCTGACAGGTTGAAATACTGTAAAAATGGGAAATTTTTCAGGTATAAAGTTCAGAACTTTAATGAGGAATTGATCTTATGAATAAACAAAAAAATCTGTAAGAAAACCGTTAATTAAACTTGTGTTTTATAGCTACTTAATACTATTTCAATTAATTATTTTGCTTGTTCCTCATCATCCCAGCTCCTGAAGTATTTTTTTCACACTTTTTTATTATTTGACAATTTTTATTATTATTTTGCCCATTCCAATATGTAAAGTAAAACACTGTCAGGTGAGCTACTATGCCTAGAGAGTGCTTCTTTGATGTATATGAGTGTTTTAAATACTTCTGATAATTGGATGCTTTAAAATGTTTTGAAAGTATTCTTACCTTGAATGTATAGATAATACATACAAAGAATCCTTGTAGAAAGAATCCTTAGAAAACAGAGACAAAGGACTCTTTGTCTTAACTGTTATTCCAATAATAAAACTGAGCAATTAAATTATGTACCATTTGATTTTCAAAGGGAATTTCATATATTCAAGTTTTACTAGCACTAGCATTGATCAGTTTTACACTGAGGTATTTGTGCATACATGAAATAGAGGGAGTTTAATACATGTTTCTTTATATATGTATATGTATATATATAAATAATTTATACTAATTCAGTATAAACTATCTCATTATGTCATTTAAAAGGCCTTGATGTGAGATTTCCAGTATCACCTTCTTTGTTTTGACATTTAAGACCATGTTGCTTAAGATGTGAAAGCAACGGTTTCCTGTCTTCTACTAATGCTGCCAATGTTTATTCTTTCTGTAAGTTTTAGAAATGAAGATAGATAGTTGTCAGGTCTTTTCGGGTATTCTTATCAAGAAAAACAAAACTCAGAAAAAGTCTTCCAATAAATAAAGTCAACACTGAGATTTGGAGATGAAGTATCAAGATTTAATAGTAGGCAAAATCAAAAGCTACTTAAAGAAAATTCCTAGACTGGTTTGCAGTAGAAAAACTGTTTATATGCTTCCCAACCATTGAATTCTCTAGTAACAGGAACAAACTGAAGAGAAAATCCAGAAATCTTGAGCAAAAAACTGACATAGAACTGGGCCAATTAAACTTAGTTTTGAGACTGTCAAGGAAACTTGGTAGTGTTTTGAGTGAGATTTATTATTTTCCATAAAGGTTGGCAGGTGGTTTCACAGATCTTCTGGTGACAAAGCTAATTTAATAGTTCCCCTGTGCCAAGGGGTGTCTGTTCCAGTGGGTGAAGAAGGGCAGGAAGTTACTGCCTCAGAAATTGTGCCAATTCACTGCTTGTGAGCTGTGCTGTAAACCCAGATTAATTCTCTAATCTTTAAAAAAAAAGTACAATCTTCCTCTCTGAAATTAGAGAGACATTCTGAGCTAAAGCCTACCTCTGGAAAGCTCGTTTCATGGAGCCAGATATGGTTCAGTAATCCTACTGCATTTTGCCATTAACTGTGAGTTGGGAACTGCAGTGCTACACTTAATACAAGATAAAAGGAAGATTGTGTCTCCTCGAGTCTGTCTCCTTTGTGACACTGAATGCAGTTGACAGAGAACCACACCCTGAAAAAAAAGAATAAATCAAAATTTAGAAACAGAGCAGAGGCAACTCAGGTGAGCAGCAGTACTTTCTGTAGAATACCCAAGAGGAAGAAAGAATTGTTTTTATAAGTGTAAAGAACCCTGTGTCCTGATGCTTGACTTCCTCTTCGGTTGAAAAGGACAGTCTGGCTGGTTCCTTGTTAATTTCGTTAATAAGCAGGTAAATCTCCCATCAAGTTTTCAAATAAGAAGACATCTGAGATTACATGTTCTTGGTTATCTGCTTGACTGAGAAGAGGTATTTCCAGTTAAAAACATTATATTTGTTGAATCCTGAACTCCTTCAGGCTGAGAATTTTATATACAGGTCAAAATTGCCCTCCTCCCCGCCCCCACCAAAGGAAATCAGCAATCCTGACTTATTTTGCTTATGTACTCTATTCAGCAGCTTTAGTGTGGTTTTATTTTTGGGGTTGTTTGTTTGTTTGCTTTGTTTGTCTATTTGTTTGTTTTCTAACTGTGCTTTAACATTTCATAACTGTTTCTAATGGCTTACATCATCTATTCTCAGGACTGCTGTACTGCCTTTTCTACTTGACACTGCTGATAAACCAATACCAGCACTAAACTAAAATGTTGCAGAATTTCCTCATATCAGGACTCAATTTTGAATTGTGAAAACAATTGTAAAATCATGGTATTAACAGATGCTAAAAATGGAAATGTAAACAAGTATCTAAACAATCAATAGTGCTCTGTCACTAGACTCAGAAAGTGCTTATTCTCTGGAAAGGCCTTTTCCCCTTGTGTCCAAAAGGAGAAAAGACAGCATTTTTACATTTTGCTTGTCAATGTTTATCTTGGACACTGAATCATGCTAACTTTTAATATGCATATCTCTGAAAAAATTTTTGTATAAAAAATAGTGGCTACAATTTGTACAATTTGAATAGAGCTGATAGTCAAGCATAGAGGAGAAGGTTATTTCCAAAGTGCTTTGTCTAGTGTGCAAATGCAAAATACTAGTTTTGAGAACATAATTTTCTACATATTTTCTTCACTAGAAGACTGGGGGAGGCTGGGGAATGAGATGTCAGTTGAGGTCACAGTCCCAAACAAGAAGGTGGCAGTCTGGTATCTACCAGATAGGTCTGTCAGGGGCTCATAAGGGTATTTTTGCACACAACATTGGTGTCAGTTGAAAAAAATAATTCAGTAATGTACCTGCCTTTATAATTATTGCAATATTGTTTCTTAAATGAATGTGCGCTTTTTCCCCTTGGGTATTTTAAATAAGTAAAAGCAATAAAATAAATTATTTAGATTAATTTACAGTATTTAAGTTCTAATTGCCTCTGCCATGATACAAGGATATGGCTTTTGTTTCATGCCATGTCAGTAGAAAAGTCACGCTGTGGTTTCTGAAATACTAAATGGGCCAGAGTCTAAGCATAGGAGTTAGTTTACCAGGGTATAAATCTAAGCTGGAGTTTAGCTGTGAAGATTCAAGGAAGAAAGCATGAATTTGAGGTGCAGAACGTGGGAAGAGGTAACAGGGTGAGTGTGAGCAACATCCCCATGCACTAAGGGATTGTGAATGTAGGGTCGCATTTTGGGTCACATTTGTTCAGCCTGGAGAAGAGAATGTTCAGGGGAGACCTTATTGCTGTCTATAACTACCTGAAAGGAGGTTGTAGTCAGGCAAGAGTCAGTCTCTTCTCTCAGGCTCCCAGTGAAAGGACTAGAGGACACAGTCTTAGGCTGTGTCAGGGGAGGTTTAGGTTGGATATCAGCAGAAACTTTTACACAGAGAGAATGATTTCCCACTGGAATGGGCTTCCCAGGGAGGTGGTGAAATTACCGTCCCTAGATGTGTTTAAGGATAGGTTGGATGATGAACTTAGTGATAAGGTTTAGATGATTTAGATAATGGATTGATGTCGGATAGCTTGTTAAGTTAGGTAAAAGATTGGACTTGATCTCTACGGTCTCTTTCAACCTTGTTAATTCTGTGTGTAATTTAGTTTCTGAACACGGGTGTGCCCCGGTGGGAAAGATGCAGCGATGGCAACAACTTCCATAGTGCCCTGGGGCGCCTCTGAGCAGGTGCCCTGTCCTGCCCTTACAGTCAGCAGCTTCTATGCAGCTCTGGGAACAAACAGGCTCCACGCGGGGGTCGGGGAGCCCCGGCGCAGAGCGAGCGTCCCACTTCTCTCCTCAGCCCCTGAGCCATGCTATACCCTGGCACGGTGAGCGTGGCCCCAGGGGGGACAGTGACGGAGCCGTCCCTGGCCACAGCTGGAACACGCTGGTGTCGAGGGAGACACCCCCAAACCTGCCTGGGCGAGAGGCTCCCCATGGGACACCCACCCCATGAGGGCGGCACCGCACCCCGGGCGCTCGGGAGCCATCGCGGCACGGGACAAAACGGGTCAGTCACCTCGGGCCCTTCAGGACACGCTGCCCTGCGCCCATCCCGCCCCCTCGCTGCACCCCAGCGTTGTGGCTGCCCGGAGAGGGGGCACTGCCTGTGTTCAGGAAACCACGTCTGGAAGCTGCAATACTAAACTGCTTCTGGGGTGGGGGGCGATCTCGGCCTAAATCCCAGCAGAGTGTAAATAACGCACCCCTGTTCGCCAAAACCAGGCCAGCTGGCCCCTACACCTACGCCACCTCCCGCCCCCGGCCCAGCGGCTCCCGGCCCCAGCGCTCCAGGGCAGCACCGCCCCGACCCGGCGCAGGCGCTGTGCGGGCGGGGCGCGCCCGCCG
>VXBA01006154.1:978815-1099193 GCA_013399895.1 Serilophus lunatus | reverse complement strand
GCTGCGGCCTCGGTCCTTCGCCGCTGGCGGAAGCTTCGGCCCGGGACCCCCACGCAGCCCGGCGGCGGCCCCGGAGCCTCCCCGCGGGCTGTGACCACACTGGGCAGTGCAGCCTCTCCCGCCGCTCGGGTGCCTCGGTGGACCCCGCTGCTTCTGCCGGGAGCCTCCCCGCCGGGGGCTGGCGAGGGTTGCGCGGGGATCCCGGCGTTCGAGTCCCTGCTGTCCCGTCGGAGAGCGGTGCCCTCCGCCCTGGCCGCGGGCAGCCCGGGGCGAGCAGGCGGGAGGAGGAGGCTGAGACGCTGCGGCCGCGGTTTCTCCCGCCTGCCCGCGGAGCGCGGCGGGGCCGCTGCCGGGTGCCGCCCGGCCGGGCTACCCGTGCCCGCAGCGAGCGCTGCCGCGACACCCCCGGAGCCAGTTATGGCCTGGAGTAGCGGGGACAAAAAGAAAGGAAAAACTTCAGTGAGCTACACAAGCTCCTGAACTTGTATAGTAACTCCTATACAAGTAGTAACTTGTATAGTAGTAGCTAGTAACTCCTCCGTAGATGGTTCGTTTTAATCTGGAATGGGATGGCTTTTGAAGCGCATTAAAGAATTGTTTCTACTTCTACGGTCACCAGAAGAAGTTAGTTCAAAATTACATTTTCTTTGTTTATGTCTAACCCAAACTCTTACGGTACTAATAATCTTGAAGTGAAACCAAATTTGTTGCCTGTGTAGTCTGAAGTGCCTTTTTTCTGTGTATTGTCTGTGCTTCTTAAACACTTAAGTCATGCTCATTTTTACCCGACGAGCCTTCGAACTTGATCAGGGGTATTACCTTTGAATGGTGTGACATAGGTAAGAGTGTAACAGTTTGTTTGAGGGTGACCTTTAAACTTAGTGGAAACAGTTGAGATGGCCATACTAGCAAAGAATTAAGCAATAACTGTTCGTAGTGTTCCTTATGCTTCGTTTTGTACATCTTAATATTAGTTGATGCAGGCCAGCTGGGTCAGAAAGATTTTAACCCTAATTCATACCTCAAACAAGTACCACCTACTGCTTGGTTTCTCAAAGCAAGAGTAATTCGAAGGCTTGTAATCCAGTCCATCCTTTTGTTCAGGACAGTGGGAAGCATCCCAAATTTCAGATTTGTGTTGAATGGTAGCTAGTCCTATCTGAGACCCTAATTCTTTTTTTTTTCAGGTTTTATGTGCAGAGGTAAGAGCAGGAGATGAATTGTGGGTTTGTCTTCTCTTCTTGATCATTACTTTTTAAAAAAAAGAGATAAAAATAATTTACCCCTTTGGTTGTTACGTCAGAGTATTACTGCATGTTTCTTTTAGGTGTTGTGATTATTGTACAGTTTACCTACTGCTGACATTTTGGGGAGAGTGTAAACAGATATTTTAGTAAACCAAAGGATGTGTATATACAGGCTTACAGCTGTTTATATTCAGGATTGCTTGATTGGGCTTGAAGGCAGTTATGCTGGAGACTGTTAGTGTGCTGTGGGTAATTGTAGGATTTAATAATGATAGCAATTTAGTCTGGCTCATCTAGATGAATAGGATTGTACTTCTGCAGGGCAAAAGTTCTCAACTCTGGCGAGAGATGTGAGAGCTATGAAAGAATTTTCTTTTGAGTTTGACAAATGCTTTCTGCTAATGTATCTGCTGTGTCACAAGAGCATATATTTCCTCACATGAGAGAGCCTGGTTTTGGTTAAAATTGATTTTTGACTCCTGTAAGCTAGTGAGGGTTGTTAGCTTGCATAAATGCATTGATATAATGTGCTTGGTAGTCTTGATTTAATGTTGCTGACTAGATGCTGGTTATACCAGGAAATTTATCTGTCATATGGAATACTTTTAAGTATCTGATGGATGGATTTTATTTATTTATTTATTTTGTTTTTCTTAACAGCAAGACTGGTGAAGTGTGCTTTATTAAATGCACATAGTAGGTTTGCAGAGTGTGTGTTATTTGAAAACTGAAATTTGAGGAAAAGTTTTCCAACAGAAATGCCAATGCAAAGCATCAGTTTTGTGTATTTTTGCAGTAGGAGCTATGTGCTACTCCAGTAGTGGCCAAAGCAATTACACCATAAGCAGTGCAGTTTTAGCACTGGTAGTAGTGAATGTGAGCTTTTTGTCTCTATAGATGTTTATGAAGCATTGTCTACCTCATATTGTGCCTCACGAAGAATGGACCAAGTCTCTGTTATTTCTCTTAAAATTTCAGGTTTTTTATGTCTCAACAGGACAGAACTGCTCTAGATACTCTTAATTTTTATTTTTCTCAATCATGACAGATACCTTCGTGATGTGACTGTTTGAATTGGGTGGTTGGCTGACCAGATGGTTTATTAGGTTTAGTCTTCCCTTTTAGATCCTAACAAGCTCTATCTGGCAGTGTAGGAAGAGGAGTGCTTTAAAATTGTTGAGTTATGTGCCTTACGCAGTCAGTTTGCTGAAAGGAGCTGTCCTTACATAGCAGATATCTCCTCTGAATCCCCAGCCCCAGGGTTTCAGAGAAGGTGGCCTAAAACATTGTGCAGGCAACTTACTGAAAATGTTAATAGGGTGTGTAAATCAGAAAAAATCAGGATTAGTAAAGAATTTGTGAGGGAGGAGATTTAACTGTCAGAGTAGAAAACTCTCTTTCCAGACCTACTGCAAAATTTGCCAGACATCAAAATTTGTGTAGTGACTGTCTCTAATGTAAGCACTCTTAGCAGCTCCAGCCTGAGGTACTATGAAAAACTTGCTGGTTTATGTTCGTGGCCGCAGTGTTGGTTAGGAGGATGCTGCTGGTGTTATGTTCAGGTGTGTCATCCCTGAGACTTGCTGCATGTGTCTTACTACCAGTGTTCACAAAGTAGGTGCAGTTAGAATGAGTTTTAAAGAAACATGGTTGATCCTTCTGCTCACTTCCTTGACATACTGCTTTTGACAACTCTAATGAAGGTTTTGAAGTCTGTTCTTAATAGCAATTCTTAATCAACCTTGCTTAACCTCTAGGGCAGTTGGCAGAGCTGTTAATAGTTGTCAGTATGTTCTTTCATCATGTGGCTTCCTCTTTGTCATCACACTTCCTGCTTGTTTCACTTCTGGTTGTAGGTTCTGATTACTACAAGGAAGCTGGAAGGTAAGCGGAATTCACAAACTCCTTGAATGTTGTTCTTCGATGATAGGTGGTTTTCCTTTGTTACTCAGTTTATGCATATTCCCTGAAGTACAATTTCCTTGACAATAGACAAAGCAAGTGGTAGGCAATAGGTTTTCTTCACTTAAGAGTTTTTTCTTCTGTAAAATAAACATTTTTTAACCTGTTCTTTACTGACTTTTCTAGTTTGTCTGCTCTCTTTTGTAGCTATCACCTTGCTAGTAAGGCTGAGAAGCCCAGAAATTTCCTAAATATTTTTGTTTGTGTGTGTTTTGGGTGGTATATTTTTGACTTGTGATTGAAATTCCTTGTTATTTCAACTGCATAGTTTTGCAAAAGCAATTTGACTGTAGTGTCCACAATAGATAAATACTCTTTAAATCAGATAACTTGTGTATGTAAAACTGTTTTTATTAAAATAACTAAAAAACAATATTATATAAGTACATGATTACCATCAGAGTAAATGAATGACTGAAGTTATTTCAGTGCTAAGCACTTGAATTAAGAACCTAAAAAATGAAATTTGACTTTGATAATAGAAACCTCTGGTGCTCTCTAGTAGAATGCTTTATTGCATCTCTGAATAAGTTGAATGTACCAAATGAAATTATATAGCTGATTTAGAAATTTCGTCTTGTAAGAAAATATCCACCAGTCAAGAAATGCCAGGAAATATAAGCTGGTATTTAGTTAAACTTCACTTAAACTCAATTTTAAGTTTTTAAAAACAAAGTTAGTGTTCTTAAATTCTCGAGAGTGAGGGATTTAGGAAAATAAACAAGGAATTTTTATGCCTGAATTTAAAAGTGTGTAATTAAAATGAAAAAAGGTTTTACTTTAAATGATACTTGAAATGAATGCTGTAAATCAAGGAGCACATCCAGAATGAACATCCTGATCTAGTGAAGGTGTCCCAGCTAATGTCAGAGGAGCTGGGACAACATATACATTAAGGTTCTTTCCAATCCAAATCATTCCATGATCTCTCTGCCTTAGATGTCTGGCCTAGAGGTGGGAAGTGTCACTGGAGTTTAATGTAGTTCAGAATATACTTCAGAGCCAGGAGAGGATGAAGCACTAGGTATGATCATCAGGAGCCTTTTCTTTGCAGGGTAAGCTGTGGCCACAGGCTGCCTGACCATTCCTGCTGGTGGTGTTGCCAACTTCAGCAATCCTTGGGTTATGCCCTTTTAACAGTATGTAGGCCTGCATGGGGATTTGAACCAGAAGTGATCCAGGTATGAAAGAATGAAAGAAAGAAATCACCTGAACCCCCGTCAAAAAAGGAATCAAAACCCACCCATGAAAACCATATCCTGTGTAATTATTTTGAACCTTAAATGATTGCTCTTTTTCCAGAGGTGGGTGGATTGGCATGTTAATGTTGGGAAGAGGAAAAAATGTGAACTGATGGTGCTGCTGAGGCAAGTTTTCCAGCTGTGCTTAGCAGCTGAGCAGATCATGTGCCATATCTAAATATTTCATTTGTATTATACTTAAATAGGTTATACATGATCATATTTAATTTCTTTAAATCTAATTAACATTAAGGCCAACAGTAGTTTGTTTCTGTATACTGTGAGATTGATAACTGTGTTTCATTTTCATGCCTGAAAGCAGGGAATATGGTCCTGTAACTCACTGAACTTTATGGAGAAGAAAACAGGGAATATATATGTACTTATATACGTACTTACTTTTAGGAGATATATTGCTAGAAAAATCCATAAAGTGTAAACAAAGCTCTTTATAAGAGATAAGTGGCTTGGGCATAATGGGCAAAATCTAGAGTAGCCAAATAGGATTCTTTATCAGTAAAGCAGAGATAAGATTACATCATTGTTTATGGGCCACTTTCTGTAAATTAAACAATGCAAAAACAATTGGGATGTGTTTGAAGTAATCAGCTGGATGTAGATTATGCTTAGATTTAGTACAAGAGATTTAGAACAATACAGTGGATTATTTTAATGATGAGTTGTATGTTGCTTATATAAGAGTTAAACAGTTTGGATCTTTGTTTTTCAAGAATCTTGAGTTCTTTATGCAAGATAAGATTAACTGTTTCTAGAATTTTCTCACATGCCTTATGAAAAGTTCAAGAATTGTCTATTTATATCAGAACTAAAGGCAAAGCTTTGAGATAACAGGTGCATATTGGAGAGGTCCAAGTGATCGTGCCAAGTGTGAAGTTTTTTCAAGCACATGCAGCTAAAACCAAGGGAAGAGTAATTCTGCAACTCAGTGCAAGCCAAATCTGATATTGTGACAGTAGGTACTAAAGGAAGACTTGTTCTGATGCTCCATTTGCAGTGGGAAAGACAATAAGTGTGGAGGGTGAGCTGTCACCTTTGCAGGATCTTTAGCCATGCTTGGTAAATACATTTTCTGGGTCGATGCTGCTTTTTGACAGCAAAATGAAGTGGGATGGCTCTCTAAGGTGCTCCTGTCTATCTTTTCCGTGAGCTCATAAAACCTCAAGGGGGAAAGAAAGTTTGTTACATAGTAGTACCATTGTTTACGCGGTCTGCTCTTGCTTCATTCTTATCCTAGCCTTGAAGGCATTGTAGTTGTGGCACATTTTTGTGGCCAGACGTTATTTTACTGATATGGAGGGAATACGGTAACTAGGATGTTAATTGATATGTCTAGGCCATGTAAAAAGTACAGTTTAATGAAGGATGAAATATTTTCTTCATTGATGTGCTTTTTTCCTCCTACATTCTGTTTCCTAAAGGTGCTGTAAAATTTTCTTGAGCAATTGCTGAGGTGGAAGAACACTACATTTGTGCCAGAGTAACAATGATTAGAACCAGTGTAAGAGTCTTCTCTGAGATTGACTGTCCTTATATTTTACTTCCTGGGTAAGGAGTAAATAAGGGCAGGCAATATTCAACCCCAGTACCTAACATTTATTATTTTTTAAGAAACAAGAGCACATGGGATCTGAATTGGGTAGTATGAGGACAGTTTATGGTTTACTCCTAAATATTTTTTAGATCATATCTTCAAGTAATTTTGATATGTAGACTGATATACAATGAGTGATGTGTAAAAATACAGCAAAACACACTGGAGCAAGTTAATTCCTTTATGAGTTGTCTTGAATCAAGGAAGATTGCTGTGGGCTGAACTTGCCGTTGAAACCATTGAGAAACAATATGAATGAGGTATGAGCACTATGAGAATGAGGTAGTCTGATAAGCATAATGTGTCTCTGGGGAAAAGGGAATAGGGAAGGTGCAATGAATGATGTGGCTGTGACTTGGGACATAAAATACAGTGCTCATTTAGTTGGGAAAGGTTTGGCTTTACATTATGCCATAACTGTGGAGATCTTTGAGGGCAGACTGTCGGGTGTTGGATAATGAAAGCTGAGTGCTTTGCTCTGCTTGTAAGGTTACACAGCACCAAGTATTTGATCCAGCTAGTCAATTTTGTCTAGAATATTTTTGATTTCTGTTTGAATTTTTACATCTCTGAACCCCTCTCAAGGGTCTGTGCTAGGACCAATGTTATTCAATATTTTTATTGATGACATGTATGAGGGTATTGAGTCCTTCATCAGTAAATTTGCGGATGACCCTAAGCTGGGAGCTTGTGTCGATCTATTGGAAGGAAGGAGGGCTCTTCAGAGAGACCTGGATCGGTTGGATAGCTGGGCAGTATCCAATAAGATGAAATTTAATAAGTCTAAGTGCCGTGTCCTGCATTTTGGCCACAAAAACCCCCTGCAACGTTACAAGCTGGGGACAGTGTGGCTGGACAGTGCCCAGGTGGAAAGGGACCTGGGGGTACTGGTCGACAGCCAGCTCAACATGAGCCAGTAGTGTGCCCTGGTGGCCAAGAAGGCCAACGGCATCCTGGCCTGCATTAGGAATGGTGTGGCCAGCAGGAGCAGGGAGGTTATTCTGCCTCTGTACTCGGCACTGGTGAGGCCGCACCTTGAGTACTGTGTCCAGTTCTGGGCCCCTCAGTTTAGGAAGGACGTGGAGATGATTGAGCGTGTCCAGAGGAGAGCAACGAGGCTGGTGGGGGGCTTGGAGCACAAGCCCTAGGAGAAACATTTGAGTGAGTTAGAGTTGGTTAGCCTGGTGAAAAGGAGACTCAGAGGTGACCTTATTGCTCTCTACAGCTTCCTGAAAGGAGGTTGTAGTCAGGTGGGAGTGGGTCTCTTCCACCGGGCAGCAACTGACAGAACGAGAGGACACAGTCTCAAGCTGCAGCAGGGAAGGTATAGGTTAGATATTAAAAAGAAGTTTTTCACAGAAAGTATAATAAAGTATTGGAATAGTCTGCCCGGGGAGGTGGTAGAGTCGCCATCCCTGGATGTGTTTGAAAAAGGCTGGATGTAGCACTTGGTGACATGGTCTAGTCTAGTCGAGGTGTTAGGGCAAGGGTTGGACTCGATGATCTTTGAGGTCTCTTCTAACTTAGTAATTCTGTGTGTAAATGAATGATATCAAGCGGTTTATGGACTTCATGTAAATTATGTATTTTTATACAAATGTTATTGGTTTAATGCTTTGCCAGTAATAAGCAAAATACCTTGCAAGATTGTTTTCTTCTTATTGAAGTTTAATGGGATTTTTGAGTATGTAAGGACAACCAAAGGAAAGTCATGAGGTTTTTGTATATAATGTGGTATGCTGAAGTATCCACGTTAATTTAATATATTTTTAAATGAAAAAGTATTAAGTATGTTTTCTTGCCTTTTTCAAAAGCTCTGTAAATCTTAACCCAATTAGCACACTAATCTGTGCTTCAGAGTATTCAGCTGATAAATTATGAGTTTTTCAATATTCTTCTGTCAGGAAAAAAAGTGCCAGTACAGGCACAATTCTCTTTTTAACTTCCATGGGTTGCATCTGTTCTGTGTAGATTTGTCTAGATTGTCATCACCTGTTTGACTGCAGATGAGATTGTAGCTGATGAGGTTTTCTTATCAGTGTTTTGTTTGTCTGTCTACAAGCAGAAGTACTAAATTATAAAACAGATTATGTAGGAAGAAAAACAGAAAACAAAGAAACTCAAACCATGATTCTTAACATACGAGCATTTACATTTAAAAATTAGGAAGGCTGGGAATCTCAACCTGAGTGGTTTCTGATGGTTTGCTCTTTCAGAGAGTTGTGATGGTTTTAAATTGTATATATATTTTCAATGTCTGTGTCATGCTGATGGGGTTTCAAGTTGATGATTTACAAATAATTATGTAGGACATTATTTTTCAGTATTTTTTTAATAGAGTCATAGCATGATTCTTAAGGGACCGTAAAGGTCGTATAACCTCTAACCTCTGCTGCCACAGGCAGAGACACCTCCCACTAGAGCAGGTTGCTCAAGGCCTTATCCAGCCTCACCTTGAACACTGCCAGGGTTGGGACATTCCCTCAGCAACCTGTCCAATGTATATCAAGACACTCACAGTTAAGAATTTTTTACAGATAATTAATCCTCCTGCTCTTATTTGTTGGGCTTACTCTGACACTGTGGCTCTATGTTACTACCGTTAGTGTAGGAAAGCTTATTCTACATATATTTGGCTATCCTTGCTTATTTCCCCACTTCATCTTACTCAGTCTATGGAGTAACTAGAGGAGTTTACCAACCACAGGTTCTACTGATGGAGTAAAATGATTGCTTAAGAACTGAAGACTCTTTTGTGGTATTTTTTCTTAAAACGTGGTCTTGTCAGTAATCCAGTTTAAAACTACTTCCAGGGCTGCAGACTGTCAGGAGCGCAGCCAGTAGGGTAGCAAAGGACTGAATGGGAAAGAACCTCCTAAAGCACTTTGCATCTGGAGAAATTTCAATGAAGCACAGCTGGGAAAGCCTGAAGCATGGGCCTTTAGTCATGTGATAAGGACTGCTTACTCTCCACGTTTGAAGTGGGAATTGCCTACCATGGTTATGAAGAAAATAGCGAGACATGTTATTTGGTTGGGCAATGCATGCCATTCTTGCCACAAAGACAAGTATAAATCCTAAAAAGTTGAGTTGAATTTGTTTTGTGGCACTTCCATGAAATAGCTTGACTAGCAAGGGGCTGTTGATACCAGGGAAGTCTTTCCCATTCATTCTTAAAATGGATACTGTGCATCAAAATCCAAACCATCTGCATATTTTTGTCTTGTATTGGAACATGAAAGGTGCTTATTTATTACTGCTCTTTAGAGCTTGCTTGTGATATATACTGTTTCAGGTGGTTTTCTTAGGTTCTGAGCTGTTGTACTCCAAGTAATACTTTTCTGGTCTGATGGCTTTTCTCCTGCCTCTGGAGTCAATGAAGAAGCTTTGCTGATTGAGTGGGGGACTTTGGCTGTTGCAACCTGATGAATTGTGACTATGTTGCAGCTTAAATTCTTTAGAAACAAAAAGAATTCTCTTTCACATTCTGTTTTGAGTTTAAAGACAAAATGTTTTCCAAATCTCAGCCAAGCAAAGAATGAGCCCACCTTATGCTGATGAGTAGGGGGTAAATGTTTTTTTGTTTTGGGAAATCCTACTCTCGAGAAAAAGGTTAAGGCTATTTTTCTTACACCTGATAATTTGTCTTTGCAAGAGTCAATACTAAATCCTGTATTTGCTTTCATATTAGGGAAGGATGCACATTTTCTTGGCAATTTTCCATGAACTTGGGAGTGGAGGAATGGTATGGTGTTTTCCTTGCTGATGTGAACAGGGAGTAGCAGTAGTGGTATTCTTCTGTGAAATAGGCAGTCCCTTTATTTGAGGTTACACGCCTCTCAGGCTAAAATGTTGTTGGATCTTCACTGTTACATTGAAGAAATATCATGTTTTTGGTTTTTTGGATGTTAGATGTTTCGCAAGTGTTTGATGGAGAGGGAATATCTACTGTTACGGGTGTGAATTCTCAGCCAGTAGAGTATGTGTTATCCACATTATCACAGAACATACATCCCCTTGACACGCTTGTAACTTTCTAAATGCTTTCAAGTGGTTTACAGTGTATAGTGATAACTGTGTTTATTGCTTTACGTAGATGGAGAGGCTGTCCCGGTTTTGTTAAGCCATGTCATACAGACAACTACTTTGACAACTAAAACTGATGGCAATGATGGCAAGGCTGAACACCTAGAGTATATTGCCTTTGCTTTGGTTCCTGTTTTCTTCATCATGGGTCTTTTGGGGATCCTTATCTGCCATGTCCTTAAGAAAAAAGGATATCGTTGTACAACAGAGGCCGAAGAAGTAGAAGAAGAACAACTTGATGAAAAAATAGGTAATGAAGTCTAATTAACAAATTCCTATTTCTGTACATTGCATCTACTACAAAATAATTTATTGTGAGACTCTATAATTTCTCTGTCTATATTTGACATTAAAGCAATATTAAAAAAATATTTTCTTACTATATGTCAGTTGGGTTTTGATCTTTGCCAATCAAATCAAGTAGTGTTCCAATTTCCCATGCCAGTCCTCTGACATCAGTTAAGGGCTTACAGAAGGGATCAATGTATCAGTATATTTGTTTGCAATGCCACAGTGCAATTGGAGTCACCAGATTACTTTTCTTCGTTAACAACCAAGCGTTAGTATACATAGTTCTATCTGAGGAGTGGCAAAAGGCTGTCATTTAAAGTCTAAAATCTTAGTTTTGTGTTTAGCAATTTTAATTTGCACCTGTTAAGCCGTCATGTCCCCTCTCCTCATAAATCCAAGCCTTTGGACTGAATGTCTGCCTTCTGTTTTATGCAATGTCTGCTGCTTAAAATTTTTTCTTAGAGACACTTATGTTTCTGTCCGAACATTTGTTTGTTTGTGCCTGTTTTTATGGTTCCTTATTCCCATCTGTTCTTACTTGGGAAAAAGAAAAGGATGTTACCTGGTGGGAAGGGATACAGTAACCCAGTATAGCATTTGGCTAAGTGAAAAAAAAGGGCCAAGTCACTTGTAAATCCTTTGGGCCTCTTCCTCTCTCCTGATTAATTCCTTTCAGTGGCTTCATAATGAATGTAAATTACAGTGGCTCTGTGATAAGGGTAGAGCCATGTGGTGCAGTAATGATGTGTCAGTATGTTCTTAAGGATTTACTGCCTGGGGCATGTGAGCAGTGAGTGGAAGTGTCTGGTCTGTTAGTGCACCTGAGTGGTAGCAGCAAGGTGAGCAGTAATGAAAGGAGGACATCACCTGTATCTCAATTTTGGGAAGTAGCCATGTCTAAATTACGTTGCAAAGTTGCAGGTATTGAGGTGAAACATGGGTACACAGATGAGGAAGCCCCAAGCCCCTAATTTGCTACACGGCCAAAAATTTGGGGTCTCGCCCATCCAATTTGCCTCAGTCCAGTTTATTTTTTTCAGTAAAGCTTTGTAACAATTATTAGGGAAGGGCAGAGTTGTGCCTCTTGGTTATTCTAGTTGCCCCACAGATCTTTTCCAGCCTTTGGAAGTTATTCTGGGGATGCTTTCAGTATTATTAATGAGTGCATTCTATTCCAAAAGTTTTCAGGTATGTTCTAATTAAAGAAAACAACTACTATGTCCTTGTAGATGTGATGAAAAATTTAATCCCCCCTCACATTAGGAGCCAATAATACCTGTTTCAGAATAGCGGCTTGAGATAATGTAATGGTTTGGTTTGGATTCTTTTCCCTTATTGTTAGGATCAGAAATACTGCTTTCTTGTTTGTCTCCTGCTTACTAGCTAGAGCAGGAATTTTGAGGTATGCTTGTGAAAATACTGAGTTAATTCAATTCTTAGCTAAGTTTGGTAGAACTGATGTATAGATCATAAACTTGTTTTCATATTTTTTCCTGAATAAGGACTAAACAGTCTTATCTAAGCTTTCCCTCCATAGTGACAATACCTTTTTTTATTTTAAATGTAGTTTCTTCTGCTGTGTTTGTTTTTGTTGTGGCTTTTTTGTAATTTTGTTTTAAAATAATTCAGTTCTTGATGTATAAGACCAAGACACTGATGACATATTTATTTCTTTGCACAGAATTGAATGAAACTATGCATGAGAATAGTGACACTGTGGGACAAATTGTTAACTACATCATGAAAAATGAAGGTATAGTATTGTGAAATTGAAGTTATCAGCCTTTTTGGTGGCATTCTATAACAAATATGTTTTTTCAGATAATCTACAGTATGTGTTTTCATGTAATAACTGACTTGTTTACATGCAGCTCTTTGAAGTTGCCTTCAGAAAGCGTTAACTTCAAGCAGAATAGGGAAGTTTTTCACTTACCTGAAAAGTTATTTTGTGTGGTAAGATAAGGTCATGCATTTCCCGATATTTTACCTGTTTGGGTATTTTATTTTTATTTTTTTTTACTGTTCAACCTTTTGCTTTGTTTGTGAAGTAAAAGCTCAAGTTGCTCTCTTAGTGAAGGGATTTCAAGCCTCTGGGAACTTTTTATGTTTTGACTAACATGAATTTTTTGTCCTGAAGTGAATCTTGCAGCTCTTGTCTGATGCAAGACTTGTGCGTAATTGAGACAATAGAGAATGCTAGCACTAATGTTGAATCTTGGACATGGTGTCTTCTGTGTGTGCAAAGTAAACGATAAAGAGGAAGATATGACTGAAAAAATAAAATCGTAGTTAAGCACCTTCTGGAATGCTGGTTTAGTTCAGAATATATTTGCCCAATAGAAGAAACATTTAGGAAACTGGATGTTGTGGTTCAAGAACCTTTAGCCTTTTAATTTTACTTTTACTTTTGTATAAGTCAGACTTGTAAACACTGAACGGGCTTTATTTCTGAATGAGGACTAGTTCTCTGGAAAAGTACTATTTTTGGTTTTTGTTGTTTGGGATTTTTTTAAATTGTTAGGGCTTTGAGCCTGTGTATTTTTCCTGAGGTTGGGATTAGGTAATTCATATGTCTTTGAGAATATGTGAGTAATTGATAGTTCTTGGCTGATAATGAATTTGCATTTTGTAGGGCTCATTTAAGCCACTGGTTTTAATCTGAAGTTGCTTTAAACATGTGAGGTGACTCGGAGATCTTGTTTGAGAGTTCTAAACAGGCTATATTATATGGCTTGTATGGGGATGGAGCTTTGAGTGCAGTATCAACTGTAATTTTAGAAGCTTATGTTAAGAGATTCCCATAGAATTATATTAACTTTTTTTTTCTGTAATTTTCTCTAATGTCTTTTTGGAGATAGACATAATGCAGTCATCTTTCTTTTAGATGAATTTACTTCGAGGAACTTTAATTTTTCCTTTTGTTTTTTTGTAAAGTTAGAGCCATTCATTTTTGAAGAGTTTTGTTTATTCTCATTGCAGCAAATGCTGATGTGCTAAAGGCCATGGTAGCAGATAGCAGTGTCTTTGAACCTGAAAGGTAATTACTTGTCATTTTAATGCATGTTTCCTGAGGCAACTAAAAACATACGCTTTGAAAGAACACTTAAGACTACATTGCTTGCTTGAGTTACCAGCTAAGAGGATAATATCTTGATTTTCTGTGGTGTCTGAATCCCTGAATTTCAGTATGTGCTCCAGATTAGTGACTGGTTCTTCTGGTTTTGTGCTTTAGGTGTGTGATATGGTTTTACTGTTGTTTTTGAATAAAGATTACTAGTTTTCTTCTTCTTGGAAGGTGGCTTAATCCAAAGCTACTCTTACTCAAAAAACAGAAGCAGCACTCATTTCATTTGTATGAATGTTAATTTAAAATAGATACCTCATTCTGTGTCTGGTTTACTTTTTAATTTTTAATTGTGGAAATACAAATTGGCTGACACATTTTTTCACTTCCCTCGTATTTAGATAATTATGTAGAGAAAGTAGTTCAGCCTTACAGATGCATCATATGTGTAAAAGTACTTGTATCTGTACATAAGTCCCTTTAACTATATCTGCTACTATTCTAAATACTCTTTGTATGTAACCCTGTGTTCATATTCAAGGCGGAGAAGATGGAATTTCAAGTAGTATTGTGTCACTAATAAAAGAAGTGGGAGAATATAGTTTTAACAAAACAAATTTGAGTATGCAACCGTTAATTGCCTATTCTAATGGTGAGAGGCTTGGTTATTGAATTAAAAATGGAAATTACATAAGGATATCTTCTGAAGGATAGGAATTATTTTTACACTTCTACAGTGCAGTAAAAATATTTGACTTTTACTCTTTTAGCATAGACATGTCTATGCTAAATTGGAAGTTTTAGACCATAGTTTCAGTGGCGAATTAAAATTCGAAAAGTAAAGGAGAGGGAAAAATTACTGTTTACTCCTATAGAATTTGACAGATACTCCTAAAGCTTTTGTAATCAAGGGCAAATCCACTCTATGTCTAAGTTTGTGCACTATAAAATACTTTAGCTGGGTAAAATCTGCACTTGTGCCACTTGAAGCCATTAGTTCCTGTCTTTGCTTCAGATACTGAAGAGATTTATTTCCCTTAATAGCATTTTCTTATTTATTCAATGACCACTAAATGTCTTCTGTCAACATTTTTATTTGGAAAATAATCATCCAAGTAATTCCAGTCTTCTACAGTATGTTTACTTCCCTAATTTGTTCTTTCTGTTCTCCTTTGGAGTCTCTTCAGTTTGTTAGTATTTTTCTTGAAATAACATTTTTAAACCTGCGTGGTATGATCAGTTCTGTCATGATTAATGCTGAGTAGTGTAACTTTAGGTTCACAGGTTATACTCCTGTTATTTCCGCTGTGAAGTTTGTCCTGTTTAAGCAAAAACACGGTAATGATTCATGTTCAGCTCATGATTATCTTTTTCTGAAGAATGACCATATATCTCTTATCTATTGCTTTTAAATCTGGGTTTGTGTAAAGGTTTTCTGCTAAAACACTGTAAGTTGTGTTATCCTTACTGAAATCCAGTATCCAGTATTTTTAGTAAGCTTAGTGTATGTGTGAATCTTTCATACTCTTTTCTGACTATCCGAATTTCTTAACTTGTTAAGAAAGTGCAGTTACTATGGGTGATCCAAAGACTGTGGGTACTTCAGCTATTCTTCTATTCCATTACCCAGCAAACTATTTAAAACACTGAATATTATCAGAACCAGAATAAGAACATGTAGTATTTTTTCCCAGTTTCATAGTTACTACTGATCTATAACTTTTTGTATATCTTTTTAATTTATTTCTTTTTTCAAAGTGTGCTACCTTGCTCTACAGCTACTTGACCTTTCATGAGCTCTTACTTGCTTTAGGAGAATGTGTGACAAGACTGTGTCAGAATTGGTGCTGAAGTTCAAAAAAGTGCATCTGGCTTCAATCTGTGCTGTTTTTCTGTTTCAGAAGAAAATTATTTTGATTTGATTAGATATTCTCAAATGCCTTTTGGTGATTGTACTGCTTTTTCTTTCTTTCTAGGTACTGTCAGTTTTTTTTCTCCTGAAACTGAATCTGTTGATTCCTTTTGTCTTTTTGATAGATACTTTAGTTTTGTCTCTTTTCAATATTGTGATACTATGCTCTTCTTTTGTGAGCTCTTTGAGATACTGTAACAATTCTGAAATGCTTTCCGTAGTTCTCCAAGTGTGAATCTAATCAGCTTATTAGATGTCTTCATCAATATAAGTTCACTTCTCTTTTAGCCTGATTTTTTTTCTCTTTATTTCCTTGCCTTGTGTGTTAGTTACCTTAACCACAGGACTGCACCTGAATTTGTTTCTGGAAGCGTTTTTAACTGCAAAAATATGGCATTGGAGGGGGCCTTAAACTAGACTTCTTCACAAATAAATGATCCTTGAAAAAAATTGCTATTCACTAAACATAACTGAAGGTTATATTTTATCTTTTTTTGTTTTTCATTTTTAAGAAACAGGATATTATAGCAAACATTAAGTTTCTTTTATACTTTTTCTTACAGTCCTTTATCTCCTACCTCTCCTGAGAGTCCCATGAGTCCAGGGACTCCTTTGTCACCTGGTGCTGTTCCATTCAAACATAACTGCAAAGCCCATCACTTCCATACTGTTGGAGGAGTGGTGGAAAAGGATGTTTGTACTCGCTGTAGTCACAAACGATGGCACCTTATAAAGCCAGCTCACAAATCTAAAGAGAACAGAAGAAGTCGTATTGGAGAAGTTACAGTCCTTTCTGTGGGACGGTAAGCCTTTGGTCATTTTTTGTGTACTTATCTTAGGAATGCTGTGGTGGTCCATGTTGTATCCATTGATTTGACTCTGTTTATAGCATCAGTGATTTTTTTCCAATAACCCCATGAGAGTTGGACTAAAATTATTTTTGGGAGAAGTAAATGTGATTTGCTTATTTTTGTTAAGAACTAGGTAAAAAAAGATGGAGATTTACTGTGGTTATAAATCCAAGGCTATTGCTCTATTGATACAGTCTAAAAAGAAACAAGGATATCACACTAATAAGTTCCAGTGTTTCTGAATTTGGTATTTCTCAAGTAAGTGTGAGCTGTAGAAACCAATTAATTCTCCTTGTTATTTTTAAATTTTACCTTATGTTGTAGTTGTCTTTGAAAATTACTGTTCTAAGAAGTAGTATGCAGTCTGTGGATTCTGCTTTAAAACAATTCCCTGAGAAAGTGTGATTCAGCAGTAGTGAGTACTAGAAATGCACGTAGGTAATAGGAAGGGAGGTTGCTCTGAAGGGAAGCAGGGTCCCTGTGGGTGTGTGCTCTAAAAGGTTCTTGGGACCTCAACATTTGTTTCTGCCCATACAAACAATCCTGAGAATGATCTCACTAATCTCTGAGGAAACACAACTGAATCTTTCTTTTGTTTACCTCAGATTTCGAGTCACAAAAGTGGAGCACAAGTCAAATTCCAAAGAACGGAAAAGCATGATGTCTGTTACTGGTGTGGAGAGTGTCAATGGTGATATGCCTGCCACGCCTGCAAAACAAGAAGTGAGTGAAGCACCTGCCACACCTGTGAAACAGGAAATGCAAGAGAGGAGAACCTCAGAGTAAACCGCAGGTATACAACATTTTGAACTCATACTGAAAGCATTATGTTGTGAAATACGTGAAGGTAATCAGTTGAAAATGTATCAGTTTTGTATGAAAACTCAGCTTCCACTTTCAAAGCTTTCTACACAAGTCTGCAAAATTCATATTTGATCACTCCATTAATGATAAATTGGTAAAGAGTTTTTTAACCACAAAGTTCTTATCTAATTGTTTTTTCAGACTTAGTAATTAGAGTAGATGTTGAAATGAAAACTTCTTTATGGAGTTGGCATCACTAGTCCAAGAAATAAAACATTTGCATATTAATTCTTTGGCAATAATCAGTGGCTCAGATTTAGTGGCAATGTGCTTATTACCCAAACCAAACAAGTGCTACTGACGATTGTATCATGGGAATAACTACTGCTGCTTCCTTATGCTTGCTGCTTGGTACTGTGTGCTTATACAAAATGATTGCTTACTAGGTACTTCTCTGATAGATCAGTGGAGCTTTGACTAATAACAATGGAGACAAATGAAACTGGCTGTATCACAGGGATCTAAGCAAGCCAGGCAGTTGGGATTTTCTTGTGAGTCATTAAACTTCAGTGAATTGCTTGAGGTACCCTATTAAGCATGTCAAAAACATGTCTGGCATGGTTTTGGAATGCAACCCTGACTACATTGCTTTGTTTTTTTAACAGTTAAGAATGTTAGGGGGAAAAAAAATCCTGTAACTTAATATGGTTTGTTTCTAACTGATGACACACTGATTGGTAATATTAAGGGGAAAGGTTATTTTACACAAATGTGATTCAAAATTCAGACTTGACCCACGAGGAGGAAAGGTTCTGGGGTGACATAGTAAAGGTATTATTGGACTTGAAGAAAGTGAACAAAGTGCACAGTGCTCTCTCTATGCTGAGAGATAGGCTAAAATTATGTTAATAATTTCAAATTATTATCAGTTTCAAATTCTTGATAACTTCAAACAGAAGAGGGAAATGCACAAGAGGAAATTGGGTCTGTTTAGAAATACAGCAAGACTCACCCCCCCGTCCCGAATATCTTGAAGTTAAAATAAAGAGCTGGTATGCAATGACATACTCCTTCCAACCTTAACCAGCAGCACAGGTTTGACTGTTAAACTAAGCAGAGTGTATTTGTCTGGCCTCTGTACTTCATCACTAAATTATATCAAGGATTTTTTGAACCATTGCTGTAGAGGAAGAAGGACTTGGAGACGTGGTGTGCTTCCAAATACTTAAGAATTTGTGCAGGGCAATGAAGTAAATTGTTTTGTTTTGTTTTTTTGCTCAGTGGGTAAGAAGGTAATAATAGGCTAAATTGCAAGGAGGTGGAGTTCAGGTTTCAAAAATTGGAATAAGCTATTGCCTCTTTATTACTGGGCATGTGTAAGACCAGACTGGACAAATGCTTGTCAATGCTGGTGTTTTGCTGTTTGTTCTGTAGCAAATTTTGGCAAATCATAGCTGCCTAGTGGCTGCTGTTCCACTGTTGCTGTGTAATCTGTGAAGGATCTATGAATGTCAGTCAAAAGGCAACCTTTACTTTTCCTTTCTGATTCAAAATTTTGTCCTTGTGCTCAGGGTTTTTTATGTTAGTGTGTTTTCTTTTTTGCTTTTTGCCTTTTTAAAAAAATCAATTTTAGCTAAATGGAATAGGAGATAACCTCTTCCTTCACTGACTGCATTGGCATTTCCATGCCAGCTAATTGTTTTGTTACTCCTATGACTATATTTGTTTCTTTTCTATATTTCTAATGGTAGCATCATCAGATTATTCCTAATGTTTTTTTTACTTGAAGGCCGTCTAATTATATTCTCCTTAAACATGAAAAATAGAAAGGGGCATATATGAAAATTAACTCCAGTGCATTTGATTCAAAAACCTCACATTTTTAAGTAACTTTGGAGATGTTTTGTAGTCCAGTTTTCTTTCTAATTTGTTGTTTCCTAAATAAGGAAGCTGTTCCCTATAATTACTTGAAAATTCTAGAAATCTAGACCATTACTACTTTAATCTAAAAGTAAGCAGTTCTCTAGAGAGACATAATAGTAAAGCTTTAAAAATGTACATCTATGGCAGCTTTTTACTGTAGAACCTCCCTGAGGATTTAAGTTTTGCCTCTTCGGAAAACAAGTCTTCTAATAGCAGAGAAATGGCTCTACAGAATCTTTTAATGGTCTCTTCAGTCTAACAGAGCTATTTTGTAAATCATCTGAGGAAACTAGCCAGGGCTGTTCAATGTGCACTACAAAAAATAAACAGATATTGCTTGAGTGGCTTTGATACTGTTCCCTAGCATGGTGCTAGATCAGTTTTTGTCCACTGTCCTGAAAAGCTGTTAACGTTTAAACAAGTAAAAGTTAGGCCTTTACTTCAGTTACTGATATCAGACTTTTAAAGAAATCACTGTAGCTTAATTGACTGAAAGTGAGCACATGAACAGCATGTAAAACTTTTGTACCTTCAGTCAATAAATTTCTGATAAAAAGCTTAAAGTTTTGGGGAATTTGGCTCAGATCTTCAGATGCAGAGGAAGAAGACAAACACAGATGTGTGTTTAACTGCTGCCAGAAAAGGTTTGTCCTGTCAGTTGAAGGTAGATTTATGCTTTGTGGCTGACTTCAGCTGCTGTTACCAAGAGTCCCTGTATTTGATGGAATTTTGAGTTGGACAGCACCTGAGTGATGTAGTATTGCTTGTTACTTGTGTTCACTGCTACTATCAAACTCAGGGTTTTTTCTCCCCTAAACTGCTGTTTTCGGAAGTGACCTCTGTAGTGTTTCAGCTTATCCAGTGTCTTGCTGAGTGCATCACTTGAAGTTGCAGCATGTCTTCTCCATGTCTCCAAGATCCATGTTCTTTACAAGCTCCATTTCATCAGTTAAGTTTATTTAAAATGTACTTAGTGGGACATAAAAAAAGTAGTAGATACACGTCAGATAATTAAAGTAAAAACTTCTGAGTTGACCTCTTGCCACATCCATTTTAGGCTACTGGGAAACAAAAAGTGGTACTGGTACACTGATGCTATGTAACGTTTTCCATTCCTAGTGCTTTGCACCATTGGTGTGATTTGTCAGTTGGTCCATGTGTTTGTCCATTCTTTTCAGGAGTACCAGTTGAATTTTTAGTTTGTCTTTAGGGTTGAACTTGGAATGAACATGCTGAACTTGGAATGCACAGTGGCCACTTCATGTGATTGTGGCTTTTTTTCCCATTTCATTTAGAGCATCTCCTAACTTCCTTATTGGTGTGTTCATCCTAAAACTAATTTTCTCTTTTGGTTTATTTTAGAATTATTTTCTTCTCTTACAGGAGGAACTTTTAGAAGAAGCTTGTCAGCAAGCACTTTGGAGAAAACTGAAAACTCCTGGGAGATGCATACTATTTAAGGAAATATATTTATGGCACTGCAGCATTTTACAAGTTCTGTGATGGCATTCATGCAAGCTTAAATACTTAATGATTTTTGACCAGTAAAGTCAGTAAGATTTAGACACTTAAATACTGTTGTACTGTGTGCACATCATACCAAATGGCTTCACCTTGGAAAGAAAACGTACGTACAAGTTTTTGGACAGGAAAGGTAAAAGCCTTATGAAGTCTTAAATTTTCTTTCTTACTTAGACAAGCATTTTTAATGAGCTCAATATTAAGAGTCATACAATGACCCCATGGATAAACTGTGTTCACCCCAGTGGCCTATATCTGGATTTTTCTTTCCCTGTTCTTGTCAATTCTGGAGTGTACAGTTTTTGCTGAGGATAAAAGCCAGTTTTTAAAAGATAAAAATATTCTTTTAACCTAACTGCTAGTAGCCAAGTAAAACATTCAAGGAAATAGTTTTGTCAGCCACATCTGCATGTATGCCTTTAGGAAGCCCTCAAACTCTGTGAAGGGTACTTCACAGTAGAGTGGCTCAGCTGTATGCAGATGTTAAGTTAAATTGTTGTCTTCCTCCACCCTTGAAGAGCATCTTTTCCTATGCAATTGCATCACCTCTTGTGAAGGTTACTTTCCTCAAGGCCTTTTGTTCTCCCATTTTTTTGTGATTACTCACTCATATTTGAAGAATCCCTAATAGTTCCACTTTTTTTTTGTTTTTACCCACAGGTTCCTTATTAAGCTAAGGCAACATATTTCAACCCTTAGATAAGAATATGGAATATTTGGCATTAAAAAGAATTATGGAGTATATACTAAAGTCTTTCAGAGTGACTTTATTGGACTGAGGTTAGCTGTTTTCATATACATCAAAAATCTTAAGCCCGTGTCACTCCCTTCATATTTTAAGTGTGACTTACTGCTAAAAATACCATGGTATTGTGATGTTAATTCTTTGCGTTACTTGTGATCTCTACTTTGTCCTGTTACGTGTTTGGGGGAGAGAAATCTCTGTAATACTTACCAAACGTTTCTGTGTAATAGAAACTGAAAAATAACATTTGTTATGAGTGCCTAAGAATATAAGCTCTAATGTAATGCATTTTAGTGGAGATTGCACTATATTCTGAGAAATGTAACTTAATTTGCTTTATGAACTCAGTGAAAATCAGTCTATATTTTTGAAATTGATTTATTTTAAATTAATACCTTCAGTCTTTTTAATCCAAGCCTCTAAACTGTTTCTCCTTTGTATGTAAGAATTGTGTTTCTTCATCAATTTATGCAGGATTAACAGTGAGTATGTAAAAAACTAATCTTCTTGGTTGTGTATTAGATACTCCCATGTCTCATCAGGAAGCATCAAGTTTTTCTTTCTTGGTGAAAGAAAGTATGTGCTGCTGATGGTCTTCCTTCTACTTTTATCCTCAAGATATTTGCTGGGCCAGTGTGTTAACTTTTCAGCGATGCTGTATTTGCCAGAACCCCCCCCCCCACTACCCATCAAAACTTTGAAAATAATAAATATTTTATTGTTGTTTCTAAAATGGATATTTTTAGAGATAATCGTTTGTCCTTGAGAACCTAAAATAGCTGTTTAGCCAGGACTGGAACTTGTGTTTAGCATCCCTGCTCTCATTAATTTAAAGTTGGCTTATAAAATATTCAATATTTAAGTACAACGTATACCAGTAAGGTGAGCTTGGTGTTTATGTTAAAGTTCACTTGATTATTTGTGTGAAGATCTAGTATTTCTAGAAGATATAATTAGTATTGATAGTAGTTAGCTTTCAGTTTCCAAGAGATTGGTAGCTATGAGTACAAAATGTTATTGAAAAAGAGTATAGGGCAAAACCAAGCAGTTTCCATTAACAAGCAGTTTCAAGTAATTTTCACAAAGGAGATAAACAATTACAGATTGTCCCAAAAGCTTTTTTAAAAAAATGGCAGTTAGTTTTTACAGTATTTTGATACATGATGAGTTAGTACTGCAAATAAATTTGTCAAAAGGATGGAAGAAAGTTTAAACAGAAATATGTATTTTTTTACTTATTTTAAAATTTTACAAGTAGTTTCTATTTTGATTCCATGGAAAATACATAGCATAAAGGGAGTGAAAAGATGTTAGTTACGTGAAATGTTTACCTGTATGAAATAGTTGCATAAGGTATTATGAGATCTGATTTGTGCAACAATTGGATTTATGTATTGCTACTTGACTAAGAGGATTTAGAAACTGTGCCTCTTTCCTTGCCTTTAACACTACACTGCTATTTTACAGGGGTATGGGTATTAGTCTGCCTTTCTTAAATTTGCATTTCAAATGTATTTTTGACAAAACAGTTTATATTCAAGTTTTGTACTACCAAGCAGTAAATAAAAAATATTGATACTTTAACTTGCTTGTGACTTCCTTAAGCCTGCATTCATGACATGAAATTCAACACCATCTTAATGTATAATGCAATCTCTTTGCAGCTTTAAGGCTTTTTTTTTTTTTATGGAGGTAGTGGGTAGGTTAAGTTGTTATGTGATGTAGTTCAGAGCTTCAGAGTTTTATTTTCTCCAAAAAGGACAATTGCAAATACTATTTTAGTTTCATATTTTATATGGGAATGAAGAAAATCTGTGCTCCAAAGTGGTTTCTGATTAAAAGTACCAAGACTTTTAATTTTATTGTATTTGACATTGAGCTTTTAAAAAATGCACATTATTCCCAATTCTTTTCATAAGATAGGGAATGAAGAATCACAAATTACAGGAAGCTCTTTGCAGTTGTTTCAGTCTGTGTCCATCTGTGATACTACAATGCTTGTTACTTGATGTTCTCACAGATGACTGTTATCTGTACATGACATTAAAAATGGAGTTTGCTGTAAGAATAGTGTGAAGGAGGCTTAAATCAAGTTGTTACAGCTAACTGAGATGTAATTATCTATGTGCCATCCTGTTTGCAGGTTTGGGTTTTCTTAACTTTCAGTTTTCCTAGCTGCATCACATAGTATCTGTTTTGAGCTCTGTGTTTGAATTTCAGAGATTGATATTCAGCTATGTATAAACAGCTGTACATGTAAAATATAAAGAAAGAAAACTTAAAAAAGAAAAGAAAGAAAAACTTAAATTTTCAAAGAAAATTGATAAACTGTTGATTGTGAAGCTTCTGGAAATTCAACACACTTTGATTCTCATTTTCAGGGATTTTTTTTGGTTGTTCCTTTTTTCTTTTACCTGAGAATTCTGTGTAGTACACATTTTTTATTAGATAATACATACATACATTGAAATAAAAAAGGATTGCTGTATTAAAGTTAGGCAAATTCTGTTGCAACTGATCTGAAATAGAGAAGTCCTCAAAAGAAACAAAAGTTTTTTCCAAATGGATTTTGTTTTTTTTATTCTTTACTCGGATTAATACTGCTGTTACTTTTCCCCAATACAGACACTTTATTTTTCAGTAAAACTGTATTCCAAAATTCAGGATCCTACCTCATGCTGCTATAGGAAAACAGTACAGGGAGCAACTTCTATATTGATAAAATCTGATTTTACTAGTAAAGAACACAGAACCCGTGTGCAATGTATTTTTGAAACATGGTAAGGATCAGAGCATTTCTTTTGCTTCTGAATATCTTTATAAAACATCAGTTGAAAAGCATGCCATAATGTATCTAATTTCTCCTTGCCATGTTATTTCTGAACTATTTAATAGTTTTTCACAGGTACAAAAACCTTGACAAAATTAGTACCTTATGGTTCCCTGTACTCGCAAATGTGTTGTGCTGCTTGGTGAAAGACAGTTTTACTTCAGCCAGCTGGTCTTGTTCTGGGGGAATGTTAAAGCACAAGTGTTTTTCTGTGTACTTCAAGTCTGCAGATAAATGTTGCCTGTAGAAGTGAACCTGGGTTCCAGTATTGCTCAAGAGTGCTTGTGTGCAAGTTGGAATGGGGAGCTCTTTTGAGCCTGCTGGAGAGGTGGGGCTGCTTGTAGGGCTGTGTAGCAGAAACAAACTGAGAGACACAGAAAGGGGAGATGGGCACTAAAAGTGTGGTAAGAAATGACAGGAGAAAAGAGTGTCCAATAGATTTGTCTTCTGCTTGTATTCTTCTTTTTTTTTCCCCTACAAATGAATTGAGCTTGTACAAAATCATATATGTTAAAAAGTATCTTTCTATGAGATTATCCCTTTCTGAATGATAGGAGGATATACAGTCTATTCTGGCTTGGTAATGCTGAAAGTACCCACCAGGTTGGAATGTGAGACTATCTCTTCTAGGGAATTAAGTTTCCTGCATATTCAGTGATTGTTGAAAATTCTCATCTGTGCCCCTGATGTAGTTTGAAGTTTGAATCAAATTGTATCTATTAATTTAGAGTTTCTGTTCACTTTAAGCCTGTTCTTTCCTTTCTGCTGCTAAGTATATAATGTTATTGCTGATGAGCAAACAAGAAAACTGAGTGGTTAAGCCTTGGTTAGCTAGTATTAAGAGCATGTAAGACTTGGACAGTTAAAGATGGATTTAGATTTAATTTTTTTCTTAGTGTTTTGTGAAATCCTGTATTTTCAGGTTTTGTTGGAGAGTGGTTTGCAGTTAGGCTCAAAGTACTGGTTGCTGGAAGCAGTTACAATTTCATTAATTTTCTGTATCCCTGTTAAAACTTAAAAAAAAAAAAAATTCTTCTTCATTGGTAGGGGACATGCTCTAGTGTGCTGCTGGTCTGTTTACTTGAGCCATAATTTGATTGTGTCCTTGGTTCTGAATGCTCAGTTTTCCCTGTCTGCACTACCTGAGGCAGGGCTGGCTGATTCTGGTGCTATCACTGCACAGAGCTGCAGGGCTTATTGTCAGCCTTGGAGCTGCCTTCCTGGCAGGTTAAGGTCATCTGGTGAGGCAAAAGTCATAAAAAGACGTGTAGGTCTGGAGCAAGACAAGAAAAAGGAAGCTGAACAGTTCCGGTAACTTTCAGAGATAAGAAGGTAGGAGAGGTGCCAGGCCCACAGTGCAGGAAGCGAGAAGATGGCAGAAGCCTCTGAAGAGATACAGTGGCAAGGTCTGAGAGCTCTGTGTGCTGTTTACAGTAAGCAACCTCTAAATTATCTATGACTGGGGGGAAAGAGTGGGTAGGTGGTATATTTTGCGAGTAAGTTTAGGTAAGATCTACCAAGTCCCCTGTGACAGGGACAGAGTTTAGTCCAAGGGCAGTTACATGATCAGTACTTGGTCACTTGTTTCTGGATGTGCAGTCATGTTTTGTCTGGGTATGTCTAAGACTTAGCAAGGGAGCCCTGTCTATATCGTAGCTGAAACACCCCTTAAATTATATCTGTGCAGCCTCTAGTGCTGTAGAGATGCAATGGCATCAAGTTTAACTGCAGCATAGCTGCCCTGTACAAAGGAGAATATGTGGGCAAATGCATTTTTCTGTCAGTGTAACCCCTCAGTTTTATATGTGTAAACCTTTTGCCCCTCTTCCCTTCTTAGCTGTTCTTTTGTTGCTTATTTTAAGTCAGTCATCCCAGTCCTGGTTCTTCTGGACTGAAGTAGTTGGGTGTGCAGCAGTGGAGGACAGGAGGCACTCACTTTGGTGTGGCACTATTATGTTTGTGGCCGTGGGGAGGACAGAGCATTGGCTTCAGTAAACTTTTAATAGCTGTCAGCATGCAGCACTAAAACTAGCAAACCTAGCTGATACCTGCTTGCACTGATGGCAGAGTGGCAGGTTCAGGGAGGAGACAGCAACGGGAATAAGAGAGCTGGGAAGATGGGCTGAAAAGTAGTTGATATTAAGGGCAGAAGCAGTTTGAGAAACTCTTGTCTCTGAACTGTTCTGAAAAGTTAACCATTGCTCCATGGGTGTCACTAGATATCCAGACAGTATAGTTTGATCTTCACATTTCAAAACAGAATCTTTTTCTGTTATATGAAAATAATGAGTATTTAACTACTGGTCTTCAATATTTTGATGTACAGTCAAAACAATTCTTATGAAAGCAGCATTCTTGGAAGAACCTTAAATTAAAATGCCCATAATATTACCTAGATCCTATTTTCCAAGGGTTCTACATACCTGTGCATGTATACACATACATGCATAGAGAGACAGGAACGCAGTGTTTTGTCAGATGCAAGCAGATTTTGTGTAGAGCAACTGATTTACATATTTGCTGGCAGCAGAGGGAGCCATGAAGCTTTTTATTGATAAGTCAAAAAAGTCCGAGTCGATAAGTGTTAAAAATACCAAAAAATTGAAAAAGCCCTAATTTAATGGGACATCTGGGGTGCTTCATGGGGCTGGGGCAGAGCTGTGGCTAGCCAGGGCCCAGTGGCTCAGCCCTTCTGCCCTGCACTGGCCTGGAAGTAGCTGCTGCAGTTATTAAAAGGAACAATGTAAACTTCTCTCTGAGCCAACTTTTTAATCAAAGCAATGAGGAAGAACAGGATCTGTGTGTCGTATGTCAAAACAATAGCAGCGTGCATTGCCTGGTAATTAAAGCTCATGCACGAATCTGGATAAGTAATTCCCACTCAGGGTGGAGTATGCATATTCTTTGGTAAGGCTTTTGATAATTTGTCTTGATGAATACTGGGTCTTCAGTATGGTTGTTTTTTTGCAGATGCTAATTGGATGAGTTTTGTGTGCAAGTCTGCATAAACAGCAGATTAATGAGTAAAAGGTAACCAAAATTAGACCAGCATTGTTCTGGCAAAATATGCTCTATACTTGTTAGATTAACCCCTGTGTCACTTTTACCTACAAAACTGAAACTCTTGGCATTAAAAATTTTAGTATTTCATCTGTGCTGCATAATCGATTCTGGAGAAATTTGCACCACTTCTGGCCACAGCAAAATCTCTTTATATAGTACATCTTATATTGAAAATAAAGAAATTTGCATGGATTTTTTTTTTCTGAAGATTCTGTGGAAAAACTAATCTGAGGAACACCCCTGAAGTTTTAATACATTTAATTTTAAAGTGATGCTCTTGTGCAATTTAGATGGATTCCAATTCCCATATACATGCAAGGAGAGATACTGCAATTCAAGGTAAATAATCTACTAAGATTCATTATTTCAATGTAATTAAAATGAGGCATTTGAATAAATAGGTGAAACACCATATACCTAGACTTTAGTAAATGTTGAGTTAAACTATTCTCATTTAGGAAAATGAAATAGATTTGCAGGAATTACTCTTCTGGAAAACTAAAACATTTAGGAAGCTGAAATTACAAATACAGCATAAGGTCAAGATTTTTTTATTTCTAAATCAACATTTGTTTAAAATTATGATAAAATTGTTATTTTACTTAAGCAATTAAATCTGAAGTATCTTTTACAAAATAATAGACTTTCTATTTCTAGATTTTAATTTTTAATGGGAAGTCTCCATAGCAACACTTCCCCAGCCAATTGCCTATGTTCTTTAAAAGGGAAGGAAAAAACCTAAATCTTTGTGAAATTCATCTATTTCCAGGTTCCTACTTTCTTGTTAGAATTTTGTTTCCTGAACTGAAAAATACTGCAGTGTCAAATTTCAGGTTCTTCTCTTGCCATGTTTTCTACATGGAAATAATTAACTTCCTTGACTTAGATAGCCTGGGCTGTCCTTCACTCCTGTTGTCATATGTGGACTCTCTGCAGTGATCTGGATTTTTTTTTTATCCAGAGTTGACCTACTGCTAAATGAGAAAGGTGCTCTACTCAAGTCTTATTCAATGTCTTTTTGCTTATATATGAAAGATTACAAATTCCCTTGAAGTTATGTTACTGGCTTGGGAGAATAACAAGTAAAGCATGTGCTTCCAAGATGCAAAATCTCATAGAAATACCAGCTCTCATAATAGTTTCTCATCCTATTACCTGCTCTTTATTGATGCACATGTCTTCATACTCACCTATATAGAATGACATCAAGTGTAGAAGCACTAAAATAGATATTGGCCAACCAGCTCCCTCATTAGTTTCTTTTTGTATCAAAGGAAAACTGAAACGTTTAAGCTCCACTTCGTAAATGAGCCCTCTGAATATAGGAAACACTACTGGTAGGTAGTTGAAGCTAGTGTTTGGGTGTCTTAAGCTGTGTAGTTTTTGAGAGAAGTCTTAAAACATAGTTTACTCTTCTAGTATTTTTTTTTCCCCTATGACTTCCTCTGTTTTCTCAAGATAGTAAATTTTACTCTCACAACTGCCTGAGAAAAATTGGTTTTTCAAGCTGGCAGTGTTTATGTTTCTTTGCCTCAACGTCTGATGGAACTGAGTAAGATTTGATTCTCACATAATTATTTAAGATCTTATTTTTATTCAGGAAACTGTGTGTGGCATTTGAAAATTATTTCTGAATGAATTAATTCTTTCACATTTATTGTGAAAATTGTCCTTCAGTCTGAAAAATGGCTGAGGATTGCTGACACTCTGCTGTGATATAGAGTTGAAGGGATATAAACACATAAGTATAAAACCCATACAGCTTTTTTTTTTTTTTTTAAATTTAAAAACTGCACTGGGATTTTTTAGGTAGCAGGTAGGAGAAGTCTGAATGTTGGTGTTACCTTGTAGGTTTACTTTATGGAAGCTTTCCGTATCATGCAGGTTTGAGGTATGCATATGCCTGACTTTTTTTTTTTTTTCTTGAAAAAGATTGACCAGTTATTTTCAATGCAGTGAATATACTTGCTTTACACTGGGTTTTGCCTCATATATTTATGATAATGAGAACTTGGGCCACAAGGGTTGCCATGTCTATGGCTCAGCTGCCCTCTTGCAGAGGGTTTCAGCCTGGTGGCCCGCGATTACAGCCACTTGCCTGTAGAAGAGTTGTCTGATTTGGATTGTCCATGCTGGGTCTGGCCAGGGGCTCTCCTCCAATATGTTTCAATCCTCAGGGAGCAAGGTGAGAAACTTGCTGTGATTTGTACTTGAAGTTCAGGTTGGAGCTCAGGCTAGAAAAATCAGGTAAGTTTCATGGGGTGTTCATTCTATTACCTTCTGTAATTTTTTTTGGTTTTGTTTTTTTTTTTTTACTTAAATTGTTTTTCATGGTTCACATCATGGTGCAGCAGGGGCTGGCGGTTGCCTGGGGCTGGGGACACCAGGCTGGGATCCCACAGCCAGGATGTGTTCCAACCCATCCCAGGCATTTCTGGTGGGGCCCATGGCCAGGCTGGGCAAGGCCATGGGGAGCTGAGGCAGGGGGTTGCTGACATAGGGCCCTGGGCAGGGCAGGTCAGGGGGAGCCCTGGCGGGGTGGCCAGGGACAGTCAGGCCTAGTGATGCCCTCCAGACCCTCACAATACAGACAGACATATGTGATGTCCTATCATAACTAGGAATACATGGTGTGCCAGTATTTCACTGTCATTCAGTATTGTAGTAATCTTTGAAAAACAAATGTATGCACTTATAAAAATGCTTAGAAGGGCCTATTAAAGTAGGAAACTGGGAGAGAAATCAACAATACTACAATAATTTAAAAACCTAAAAAGCTTGTTTATTTTATATATACAATGTTACAACTCTCGTCAGTAGCTGAATATAGTTCTCTTGAAGCTGAGACTTTAGGTTGTTTTAATTGTTCCTAAAGTATAATTAATGCTTTGAGAAATTGAAATTTTCATTTCATCTTGCACTTTGAAACAGAATCTGCGTTTAAATGAAATAGTTTAAACATCTACATTACACATTAATGAAACCCCTCCTCCTAATATTCTGATCCTTGTATGTATTAATGGTTAGACTAGTATTCAGCATATATTGTAGATGAATATGTAGTTGGTGCTTTTCATGTATTCAATGAGGTCTATATCTTATATTACTTCTTTAATGTAACTTTTGTATTCAGTAAATGCATAAAGTACAAAAGCCACCAGATTTTTTTATGTGATTAAAAAATTTATTAAGATTTTATAACAGAAACTTGGAAACCACAAAATTTCAGTATAAAACATCAAGCACTTTCTATTTCAACCATATTTTTTCTGATTTGGCAGCACCAAATTATTCTCCACCTCCTTTTTTCCTCCACCAAGAAATGCAGTTCCTCCAGGAATACCACTTTTTTCAGGTCTTATACTTAATTCAACTTTGGAAGCTTGATGCTTTTTTTTGCTGTAAGTTTAAGGACAAAAGGGGACCTAGGAAGGGTTCCACTTTGGCTCTTGCTGTTTGGGCAAAACACACCTTGCTGGGGATATTTGAGACACAACCTGTTTGAAAACTGTATTTAAAATGATGTGTGCCTGGGAATTTTAGTGGAGTTGAGGTTTCAGAGTGTAGTTTTAATCCAGTTTTAATCTATCCAGACTGGTAAGCACTGAATTTTGATCCCTTTAGGGAACCTCTGATAGTATGTATACAATTCTTATGTGAGCTATTTCAGTTCATTAAACCAGCAGAAAGTTACCTACCCTCTTGCATTTGGCTAGGCTTCTGCAGTTTTGAGGAACTGAAGCAGCAACGCTTGGGACATCAGACTAAGTCGAGTGGAGGTGTAAGGGGAGAGGTGAGGTTATCACCCTAATGCCAAATGCGCATACTCAGGCACAGGGTTCATGAATAATGGAACCACAGTGAAGTTCAAGCAAAGCTGCCTTCCCTATTTTGTGCTTCAGTAGATCATAGAACTTTGGCTCATTTATATAATTTTTTTGTGCTAATGATGAAAATCTGTGGTTTCTAACTCCAGGATTTCAATAGTTCTTTTTTAAATAGTGGAGTTTTTCTGAACCTGGAACACGCAGTGTTCACAGACCCTCATGAAGGTCAAAGCCAAAGGAAACATTTGCATGAGTCCAGGTGAAGTGGGTATACAGTGCAATATTCTGTGTGGAAGAAATGATGCTTTCCCCTCCTGGTTGTCCCCATAGAGAAGACTATTACTATTAAGCAAGGGAGCGCTACTGTATCTCAGGCAGTAGAAATTAAAAGACTGTATAAAACAGCTGAAGGGACAGAGGTTTAGTCCTGACCTCTTTTATATAGGCTGTTCATAACAGCTCCCCATGTGTGCTGTACCTGTGTTCATATAGATCCAGAAATAAAATCTGGATCTTGCCCAGTGTACTAGAAAGAAACCTTCATCTAATACTCATCATCTTCCAGGTCTTCCCCTGCAGTTGCAGCTTCCAGTGCAGCAAGAGCTGCTGCGACTTCTGCATCTATCTCTTCAATTTCTCCATTGATGTCTTTATGGCTGGAGTGTGTGAGTGCATGTGTGACTTTGGTAACAGCCACTGCAGTGATACCAGCAGTAATACCCTCACTCAAACATGCAGTGTCAGTTTCAAAAGGTTCAATACTGTTCTCCTTCACAGGTGAAGGTGGGGTTACACAAAGATCCTGGTCCTGTGTTGCTGAAGGACCAGCACTTTGGTCTGAATGTGCACAATTGACTGAAAAGCTGTATTGTTCAACATAGTTCCCAGTTTGATTGCCATTTTGGGGGTAATCAATATCTGGCAATCGGATTACATTGTTTTGTGTGTCCGGTACCGAGTTTCCTTTGAGAAAAATGCTGTCTTCTGCAGACTGGGTGTCTGGAATACTGTTAGGCACATTGCAGGCTGCCTTCCTCTGATTGCCTATATCTAGGTCAAGTTCTTGGCCAGACCTGTTTGGTTTGGTGTACAAGTCTCTATGGCTGGCTGAAGAAGCCTCTGACTGGCTGGAGGTTCCCTTTTCAATGGCTTCTTTCACTGGGTTTGTGTTGGGATTGAGCATGGAGTGCCCTTCAGCACAGGAGTTGCCACCATTGACTGCAACATTGAGCTTTGGAGCAGAATTCACAAGGCCACCCGTTTGAAAATTGTTGCCTCCATGATTCCAGAGAGTTTCATTTGTACTGTTTAATGGATTTTTATTTTCTGTTCTGTTTAGCTCATTCTTCTGGAGTTCGTTTTTCTGTTCTTCATTTTCACTGTTCTCTTTGAATTTGAATTTATTGCTGCCTTGTTCGTTGTGTTTGTAGCAGCTTATTTCATGGATGCATCCAGGTGATTGTACTTCTTCTGGATCAAAAATATAGCTGGAGTAAGGAAAATTTGTAGTCAACATATGGCTTGTTAATTAATATGTCCTTATGTAGTAGATAAAATATCTCCCTTTTTTCCTGGTGTTCTTCTCAGTATTTTGTCCTTTTCTCTTCCCATTCCTTCCCTGTGCCACCCCCTTCTCCCCCACCCCCTGATTTATTTTCTTCTTCTTGCTCTATCTTTTCCTTGACTGATCTCTTCCAGGGCCCCTGTCTTTTCTTCATCTTTCCTCTTTATCTCATAGAACCATTTTTTTCCCGACTTCCTTACCTATTCTACAGAAGTGGCCAAGGGAAGGAGTAACCCTCAAGTAGGGCTGAAATGTGGTTTTTATCAAACTAGCTAGTCTTCCTCTCTGGGGAGACTACTTTTTAATATGGGAATTGTTGCCACAACTAACTATATTTCAAAGTTATGAAGGAAGCAAGGAACTGTCATTTGTTTTCATTGCTTGGGAGAGAGGGAGGATCTGACAAAGTCTGCTCATTCTGCTGAATAGAGGGAAGCTCGTGCTACTTAAATGGGAAAAACTTTACTAATGAAGAGTTTTCAATGCCACACAATTTCTTCTGTTGAATAGGAATTATAGAAAGGGACCTTAATTACAGTAAATCAAAAGGTCATGCAGAGGGAACCAGTATGCCTATGTTTCAAGCATATGCCTATGCTTCAAACTTCAAGAAAACTCTAAGCTTTTAAATCAGCTAATTCAGGCAACAGGTGTAGAGGAGCACAGACACATGGTTTAATGCTTTTCTTATATTCAATCTAAGCAACTTGTGTTCTATTGTACCTTTGTATCATTTTGCAGCACCTGCACCCCATCTGGATTTTCTTTAATCTGAAAAGAGAGAGAGGGAAGGCAAGGGAGAGAGAGTGAGCGAAGCATTCTGAAATTAATGTATGAGCAATTGAAAATGATGCTCATGTTCAGAAGGGTTTTATTAGCTAAAAAAAGATGTCTACACAAGAATGGATGCAGTACAGTTTAAGATCTCTCCAGGTTGCTGTCTTGCATTGGCAACGGCCTTTGATTGGGAAAAAATCCAAGGAAGAATTTAACAACCCTTCCTTAGATAGTGGTGTTCTCACAGAATAGTTTCCTAAGCAATTTTATGATTTGGAGAATTCTAAGTCAGTGAGTGTGTAGGTTTTTTATTTTCCAATCTTTTTTTTCATTTGGCAACTATCCTACTTGTCTTGCTGTAGGTATCTAGCTCTAAAGACTTGTGTGATGCTCATAGTTCTATTAATGGATAAACTGCTCTCTGGAGCAATTTGAATCAAGCATATGCTACATGACTTGAAACTTGAAAGAGGGTTAGAGAATTCGAGCAATGGGTAAGGGATGTTAACTGATACTCAGTTTGGAAAAACTGTTGTCTTATAAGACGTTTATTCTGTTAGATATACTGTACTGCTAAATTGATTAGATAATTTCAGATAAACATGACATGATGTGGAATGCTTCTTTATAGAACACTCTGAGGGCTAGTTTCCTCACTAAAAAAAGGCTGCCACTGTCTAAAGTGGTGGTAAAATGCTTGGCCTTAACATTTAGATCTTCAGAATTCACATCAAGCTAATTTTGCCAGTTAATTTTGTGCGTTTCCCCAGCCACCCCAGCAGATCTTTAGTTGGCCGTGCAAAAGATAGTCTAGATGTACTGGCCCTGCAATGTATTAAATGAATGTTCACACAGAGACCAGGAAGATCTCATGTTATGAAAGACTGACTTTCTTCCTTCAAAGGAATATGGTACAGAAGAGAAACTATTTTAAAAAAAGTCAGAAAAAATCCTATTATGGAGACAAGTAGCAATTAATCGTAATTTGAGGAGAGCAAGATGTGAATCCTGTCCGTAAAACAAATGCTGAGAAAGGGGAGGTTGTTAAATAAATTTATGGTGGCACCTGCTAAGAGAATAAGATGAGACTTTTCTTTAAAGTATGACACCTTAGTGAAGATAACAAGAATAATGTCTGACTCCAAAACTGCAGCCTTGCATTTCAAGTGACAATGTGCTTTAAGAGAAGTCTGTTTTGCTTTATCAGATTTGAGAAACAAGGTATCTGATTTTAAACCATGTAATAACATAGCTTGTATTGCCTATTTAAACTGGCTGTGTTATGAGTAAACAAAAGGCAAACAAGAGATAATGTCATGAAAAGGGAAGAAAAATTTTTGAGATATAAAAATGGTTTGGCACCTTTTTCAGTATTCTTGGAAGTTTACATGAAAACAGAAAAAGGTCAGTCTTATTTTGGTTGATAGTGTATTTTTTCTTCTGTTTTGATTTTTTATTTTAAATTATTTTTAAACACCTCCAGGAGCAAAGGCAGAAAGCTGAGGGGAGAGCATATTAAAACATTTTCTAGTAGATCTCAAACTGATAAATTCTGACTTAGAGTCATTCTTTTTAAGCCAGTTGAGATTTTTTAGCTTGTTTTATGTTTTATTTTCCTCCCACACACCCTGATGCTTCTGTTTTTGTTTGGCTTTTCCCTCTCCTCCATCCTTTCCCATTTTAGATTACCAAGTAAGGAGTTTTTTTCTACATGTGTATTTATTACCTGAGCTGCTGAACCTGAACGATGTATCTCCCAGGGCCTGAGGCACCTCTGTTGAATGACTTTTTCCAGTAGAGTCACCTTTCAGCCTTGATCCTGCCAATGTCTTCCCCATCCACTTGTCATTGTGCACTCCTCAGCAAAACCTTTGAATTCTAAGGATACTGCCCTCAACTACCAAACTCTTTGCAGTGGACTGAAACCCTCACTCATCAAAATTGTCTGGCTGCCTCACTAGTAACACAAACTCAATTTTCTTAGTTGGTAATTTTTTTTGCTCACGAGGTCTTACATAGATGCCAAATGCTAACCAGCTAGGAGACATATGCAGAGAAGCAAATGTGGGAAGAGAAAGTGTTTGCAAAGAAATACGTGCAGAGGAAATATAAAGAATGTGGGGTGGGAATAACCTTAGAGAGTTTTAGCACTTGGCAAGCTTCTCCTAATGGGAGGTGCAGTTTGCCTTCTGTGCTAAGTAGGCATTCACACCTCTCAGAAGATTTCAGATGCTGTCCTTGCAATGTGCCAAAGTCTGAGAAAGGGTCAGACATGCCTAGGTTGGAAGGAAGTGAAATAACCCTGCTCAGGGATGCTTGCAAGGCATTGAACTAGATGACCTTTAAAGGTTCCTTTGAACCTGAACTATTCTGAATCAGTGTGTTACTGAAGAGTGGAGGCAGAAGAATTGATCTGGATGACAGATAATATAAAAGAGGCACAGAAAGACTGTGGGAGGGGTGGTAGAGCTGGGAAGAATTATATTTAGAAATTTAGAAAACTAGTAAACATACAGTGGAAAAAATTACCAGCCTGTGGGAGAAGGGAGAGAGAATAACAGGGAAAAACTTGTAAAGGAAGAAGGAGCAGGAAAATGACTTGGCCCCGAACGGTGCAGACTAACCACTACTATTGGATGCATATAATCTTCTACAGAGAACACTTCAAATCCTGTGTATATTATCCCTGACCTTAGTCACTATTCTGAGACCAGAGAGGCTCCAAAGAGAGTGTGAGGGGAGGGAGTGAAAAACCCCAAACATCCTGGCCCTAGAATTGTCTGAACAATCTCATCCATTTAAGATGTCCCTGTTCACTGCAGGGTGCTTGGGCTAGGTGACCTGTAAAGGTCTCTTCCAACCCAAAGTATTCTATGATTATATTATGGCCTGTGATGACTAAGACCACCAATAAAACCATTTTTTTTCCTGTCAAATATCTGCTGAAAACAAATTATTTTCCTCAAAAACTCCAAATCAGTTCTACTGCTATACCTGAAAGTTGCAGCCCAATTTGGCTGGAACAGTTGCATTTTAGCATGTAGGTGAGAACTAAAAAATTATGGAAATTCAAGTGGCATAATATGTCCAATGGTTGTTTTTTTTGAGTTTCTAGTGTCTTTGGCAACTCATATCTTAGTGTACTTGTTATGGGGGGCAAAAATCTGATAACAAAACTGTGCTTATATCTGCATTCAGACCAATACTTAAAGCTGGACTGAAATCTATCTACTTTCATTTTTCCTGATTGAATCTTAATCTGGAAATTTATTTTAAATGCGCTTCAGGGAATACTTGAATTGGCATGTATAATCTAAAATACATAAATTTACCTGAGGAAATACTGTAATGTGCTCCCTCATAAGAAGCAGATAGCACTTCATGGGCCCTTTTTGTCTGTCTGTTTTTCTCTAGCTGAATTGACTTCAATCTTTTTGTTCACACTTTCTTAAAGTGTAGCATTGAGATGCTGTTTCTGTGCTCCAGCCATCTTGCAGTCCAGCCCCAGTGAGACACCTGGCTGTGCCATCCTGCTGTTAGAGTATGACCTGAGGATTGACCTGGAATCACCCTGTAGTCCTTGCTATCTGAGCTGCTCTGCAAGAAAAGGGAACTGTGCAAGTGCTTTTTCTGGTGCAGTTTAATCTCTTTTTTTTTTTTGAGAGAGAGACAGGCTCTATATTTGGGAATAAGGAGTGTCAGAGTGTTTGCTGGAAAGAGCCTTATGCTATCCTGCCAGCACAAGGTTATTTATTGCCAAGGTTATTGTTGCTTGCCCTGTTTTCATTTATTTTACAAAGCTGAGGAGTTGCACATGTCTACTAGCCGCTTTTATTCTCCACTGAGGCCTTATTTACCCACTGAACAGTTTGTGTGCTAATTCTAGGACAGCTAACTGTGAAGGTAAAAGAAACTTACACAGAGGGACTCATCAAAAACTCTTATAAAACTTCTTCAGCTGCAGCCTGACTACCAGTGGTGACTTATGTCAGTAAGCTTTGGATGTTTGACTCCCCTTGGCACTCTCTGCTTTTTCTTTTTTCATTTTCAAACTGAATCCCCTGTTTTTCACAGATAAATATGATCGTTATTTGATAACAATTGATGATAGTGTAAGGACTATTTGCTAAGACTGATGATGTGTTTTTTTAAAGATGATTTGTTCTCTTTTTTCCATGGCCAGGCTGAACCAAGCCTATGGATTGTACATTGTTCAAGGCAGTGGCCTGATTCTTTGGATTTTCATGACTGAAGTCTCAAACTTCTGGGTAATATTGCACACTGACACTGTTTACAGACAATGGCTGAGAGGAATTTGATGTGTTTTGTATGCTATTCAAGGCATGAAGGTTGAAGTTGTTTTTGTGTGTAGGGAATTAGGTGTATAATTTAGGCTTCTTTCTGGTGAAGCTGTGAAACTGATTTAGACTTATATTTTTTAAGGGACAAAAGTGGTTTCAGTCAGGGCAGGTATCAAAAGTTGAAGGTTCTCATTCATCAGAAGCATGTATTACTTTTTATCTGGAAATATTGAAAACTCATGTATTTATGGCCTTATAAATTTTTATGCTCTGTATTCTGACATAGAGTAGTTCTTTCATTACCAAAGAAGCAGGTCAGATATCACAAAATGGTTTTGCTTCATCAGGATAATTCATAGCAGGATAACTGAGTCCTTAAATGACAGAGGTATGTTACCAGTCGTAGCAAGGGGAAAAGCAAACCAAGTGACACTTAACCAGAATTGTTTCTAATTAGCTGAATGCCACACTTTTCAGGAGATGAAAGAGCAAAGTTACTGAAAGTTCAGAGGGTTAGAGCACGTCTCCTTTGAAAACAGGCTATGAAAGCTGAGGTAGGTTGTTCAGTCTGGAGAAGGCTCCAGGAAGACCTTGTTGAGGCCTTCCAGTACTTAAAGGGGGCAGGAAAGGAAGGAGAGCAACTTTTTACATGGGTAGATAGTAATAAGACAAAGGAGAGTGGTTTTAACCTGAAAGAGGAGGAATTTATGTGAGATGTTGGGAAGAAATTGTTTACTCAGAGGGTAATGAGGCACTGGAACAGGTTGCTCACAGGAGTTGTGGATGCCTTACACCTGGAAGTGTTTAAGGCCAGGTTAGATTGGGCTCTGAGGAACCTGTTCTAGTGGGTGCCATTCCTGCCCATGGAAGGAGGGCTAGAACTAAATGGTTTTTAAGGTTCCTTCCAAACCAAGCATTTCTATGATTCTCTGAATACCAAATACCCAAAAAACAAACACAATGCTTGCTTGTATTGAACCATCAATACAGCATCAGCTAAGTACCAAACTGTGGCCTACTCACTAAGTAACCAGTGGGAGTATGTTGTCATGACTTTAACTTCTCTTTGCATGGAGTCATCTGAAATGTATGCATGTTTTAAGTGTTTATCCAGGAAATTTGCATTAGTAAAATTGCACATTTTTGTCAACTATTAAAAAAAAAAAAGCTGTTTGTTCCAGGATCACAACATTAGCAGTCAACACTAATTACCATGTACGTGAAATAGTACTATATTAGAATAAACTGTGTATTATATCTTTGAATTATTTATAGAAGCATCCAAGGGAGAGTGCAGTCTCCTAGCTGAGAGGTGTGTCTACTGTGGGGGTCAATTATGCCCTCTAATTGTGAGTGCGTGCTGTGACATTTCTCAACAACGGGGAAGAGCATCCTTGCCAGCATGATGTCTGGCTATGATCTGATGAGAAACTGTGTTGACAGCCAGGATGGTCAGAGCAATGGAAATATCTGCTTACGTTTGCTTTCTCAAAGAGCTGAGAAAAGGTCAGATTTAGTCTGCTCTTCTTCCACTAGAAAAATAAGTGCTAATTATCTTACATATGTGTAGTTGTACTGTCAAGAAACTATACCAGTATAGTTGGCAATGGCAATACCTGCCAATTGTTATCTGCCAGTGTAAATACTTCAGCTGGAATGGGGACCATTTGGATTAATGCAAATGCAACATAAGAAAATGCTCCACTTTACAGCTGACCTCTCCCCACACCCCAGGCATCTACGTATGTTTTTATGAGCATCTGATGGGTTTTCTGCTCCTGTATTGCCCCTTCACATTCTTGCTGTTTCGTGCAGCTGCTTTGCACTAGACTAAGATGCAGTGGTGGGCAGGTCTCAAGGCAGGGACGCTTGGGTGTTGCCTGTGCAGCTTGAGCAGCACACCTGAACTTGTTATTTGCAGGTCTGTTGGCAGAAGGGAAAGGTAATGAAAAAGTAGATGCTATCAGTTTTACACGAGGTGTTTTGTTTTGATTTGTAACTGTTAGTCATTGCCTAAGCTATCTTCCAAAAAATGTAATAATATGCATAACTATGTTAATTCCTGCTAGCTCCACCTCAAAATGTCCTTCTTTTCAAACTAGTAAGGTCAGCCAGATCTTTCACTTACTGCTAGTGGCTTCCTGACACTATTAGTGAGTATATGAAGTGCCACATTTTATTCTTATCATAGATTCCTATTTCTATTTCTATCCTGACAGTTTGTTGTTTTTTTTTTTTTCTAGAAATCATTCTTGTACTATTTCATTCATTGACTAATAGCTAATATCTCTGGTAGCTGTTGACTGTTACATACACACCTGTGAAAGAGTAAGGCCAGCTCACATGGAAGGTAGATCTTTTTGTGAGACAATTATTACTGTGGCAGAGTGCCCTAGAGGGCAAATGAACTACAGCTTAGAGGTGATCTGAACACACTTTTTTCCTGTTCTGCTTTTTTGCAATTGATTTTAAATATTTATAAGGTACTTAAAAAGAAATGCATTCTCTCTGACTAGTTCCTCATCACTTATAGTACTAAGTCACAGAGCATTTCCCTACCCCCATTATTTACCATCTAAAATGATTGTTTTATTTTCAGTGAGTAAAAGGAAGAGCGGGGCGAAAGGTAAAACTCTGTCAGTCATTAGCCAGTTTGCATAAAGGAAAACCAAATATAACTTGTAGCATAAAACCACTAATTTCCTTTTCAGCCAAGCTTGTTTTTTACATTTGGTCTTCCAAACTTACATCACTGTCTAGCGTTTAAGTTATTGCCTGCCTTTTCAAATTGTTAATACCACAAAATAGCTTGTTTCATAGTGGGGCCTGAAACACTGGATCCTGTTTAGTCCCATATTGTGCAGGGGCAAACATAGCAATGTGGTCCTTCGCAAAGGATGTATGGTCTAAATGTGTGACAAGTCAAAAACTGGGTATGGGACGCAGATGGTCATGTACATTTGAAAGAAGCAATCAGCAGAGAAAAATATTTGATTCAGTAATTGGTTTAGGCTAGGCCCAAGTGGGGATCTGTGTTTGGCAACACGGCTCTAGCCTCAAAATGCTTAGAGCCAGTTTTATGTAACAGAGGGACTGAAGTGGCACTAAATTCAGGCACTGAGCTGAAAATCAGGATATCATTGCCAGACTTCTTCCGAGGTATATGATTGTGCCATGTACATTGGTGTAGAGCTGCCACTAGCTTGCAGAATAGCAGCACACTGTACACGGTGAAATCAAGCTCTTCATTGAGCCATCTGCTGGAAGTTGTTGCCCCCTTTATTTGCCTGTGAGTTCGGCGCAGAAACAATTTATTTGCCTTCTGTAATTATCTGGGGGCAAAGATAGCAGAACCTTCAAAATATGATGTTGAGAGACTTTGAATCTTTAGGTGGTCTGGGAAACACTTGGTGAACAGAGGAAGATGGGAAAGGAGAGAAGGTGGAGATCTCATATGTTTTAGATATAAAATTCTTTTAAATTAAAATAAGCAAAAACTTAGGAAAACAACAATAAAATCTAGTCAAGGTAACCCTCGTAATTCTGACATTCTAGCTTATTGCAAACTCTTGGTTTCACATCAGTTCTATGGAAAGGGTCGGTGCTGCTTTTCTTTTGTTGGGTTTTTTTGGTAGGTTGTTTGTTTATTTGTGGTTTTGTTTGTTTTTTTACCCTGTTGAGGCTTTGGAAGTGGGAATGAGGAGATACTGCTGCAGTTTAGCAGGCCTTTATCCTTTAAGTATGCCATATATTTTTGCTAAAGGGAGCAATATTCTGAAAGTAAACTTGAATGTCTATAGTGATTGCTTCAAATATAAGTACTGGAGTTTTTGTGTATATGCCTTTAGGCAGGATTGAGAACAGGCAGGATATGTGATCTCAGCTCTGGTATTCAATTGTAGATTAGTGTCCACAAAAATCATCTTGCCCTGAATATTTCAAATGGTTCTGATATGTTTATATCATCCAAAATATTGCTAGTGGCAGATACTGTACTGCTCAGAACATCAGCATCTCTTAAAACAAAGAAAATTGGATAAAGCCATAAGCAGTTAGTATGAGTCAATGATTATCTGCTGTAAGAAAAATCCCTACAGAAACTATCCCCTTCCCCAAAACAAAACAAAAACCAACAAACGATCAAGGAGGTTTTTTACAATTGTCAGGTTAAATGTTTGACATTTAGTGAAATAACCTGCAGCTTTTTGTAAGAGAAGTGTTAGAATTCAGTGTGTTCTCCCCCTCCAACCAAATTAATCCTTATGTTTTCTGATTAGTTCTCTTTTTCCAAAGCCCCCTCTTTCTTTTCCCCACTTGCTTTATTTAGCTTGTTCTTCCCATACCGTTTGCCTGCATTTCCGTAATTTGTCCTTTTGCTGTTTTTTACCCGTGTGAAGAGACTTAGATTGATTCAGCTTATTCCTGTATTTCTTCTGTACAGTGTCTTTTTCTAAACTTCAGAGTGGAAACTGGCAAGCTTTTATTCGCCACAGCAGGAAGCTTAGGGAAAGAAACACAGAACCTGTTCTGTCACCAGTGCTTGTAGCAGCAGAGCATTGTCATTAGAAAATCTTGTTGAGTAATGCAGAAAGAAAAATAATCCAGAGACATTTATATTGGGGAATGCTGAAGTTAAAATAGTAATGGCCAGTAAGTTCTAAACCTATACAAGGAGAATAAACCAAAAAATCCTACCTTTCAGATTGTACTCCATCAACTGCTTGAAAGATTTGTTTTAAGTATCTTGATCCTGCAATAGTAAAACATTTTGCAAGTGATTGCTTCATGTGCACACACAAGTAAGAGGGATACTCTGAAGTGTAGACTGTCTACTACAAACAATGTGGAAATATAACCATCTCCTCTTGCTAAGATTATAAATTTTAAATTTAAACAGGGATCAAATAATTTGATTAGTATGCTCATCCCTTTGAGCTGAACTGGAATGCTAACCTGCTTAAAGTGAGCATGAGCTTTGCTACAGTGGATTAGGACTCGTGAAGTGTTTAAGCAACAACAGTAAAATTAGAAAACTTTCAAATATGCAGTATTATGGGATTTTTTTTTCTCTGGGAGCCAGGATATTTATAGTATCAGTTAAAACTTTACCTTTACTGTGTGCTTGTCAGGACTTCACCCTTCAGATTTTCACAAACTTTGAAACTTAAATGACTCTGGTATTGCAGTAACATTCTAGGTATTGGCAAAGCTGTTCTCCTTTCAGATACGTACTCCAGACTAAATGGAAAACTCAGCAAAATGTTTTCTATTAAGAATTTTTAAAGAGACAAATTAATGAGATAATTTTAGGATTAGGGTGTAACAATACAGATGCTTTTTATCCTTTAAAAACATAAATATTTTCTGTATTTCTTGCAGTGAGCAGGATACAATTGTACATCCACATGGATCTTTGTCTAAACCTATGACTATTAATCGTGAAATCAAGCTCTTTTCTGTGTAACGGGCAATGTATTTTGCTGTGAATTTTAGAATTTGGGCTTTTTACTTTCATTCTCAGCATATCTCTGTTTGAGCAATACCTTAAAATCTCATTGCAACTTACATTACAAACCACAAATCCAGACACAGTTCTGCTTGCACTGTTCTTGAAATCTCCAAGGCTTTTCTTGTAGGAGAGCAAAGTTTTTACTGGCCTTGAGATCCCTTTCAGCAGAACACTCCTAGCATCTTAGCCAAGGTAGTTCATTCCTGAATTCAGCATCCATAACTAATGGAACTGGGGAGGGACAGTGCAAGCAGCATGGCCATTTCTGCTTGTTGCTCTTGCCACACTCTCTTTGCATACATATTCTGTGAAGTTACATTTTTCAGAATTTATGGATAAACTCTGAAAACTTCTTACAAAATTTGACTAGCTAGCTTCCAGGTTTGAAAGTACCTCTGGCTGTATAGTTTCATGGTTTTTCTTTGTCGACAAATTCAAGAAAACAATGCTGACCCATAGGTGATATTTAGAAGATTTTCTAAAAAAGTCTGAAATACGACTGAAAACTAAATGCAAACATAAGTGGCCCAGGTATCTTATGAGATTCATTGCTACGGAGAGCCTGGAATTCGTTCAACCTTGATTCACTGCATGGGTCTGTTGCCCTACAACAGGTTAATTTAATTGTCTTGTATGTCACCATTTCATATCCTTCTTAGAGCTTAATGTTTGTGCTGCACTTTGAAAATTTATAGCCCTATTCAATCTGTTGCAAAGGGTTGAGAATGATTTTGTGCATCTGTTAAAGGTCCAACTTCTGTTGGAGTAAATAATAAAGATTATGAAGAATGAGTCATGGTGTGTTCCTATTTTATGCAACCTTTTACTGAGGTAATTTTATGTCTTTTTTTTGTGTTAATTCTATTTTTTATATGGCTGTCATTATTAATTACAAAGTAGATTCCTCCTTTTAATTTTTGTTCTGATCTCTAATTAATCTTACTTGCAGTATAATTCTGTTTTGATGTCCTTATTAGTTTTGTATAAGCCATGGCCTAAATATTTATGCATACAATGAAAGGAAAATGAAACATCCCTGTATTGAAAGGATGCAGATTTTAACAAATTCAAAAGACATTGCCTGCTAAACCTTGAAATGCCTTCTTAACTGCTGTGAATTCCTTTTGTCTGTTTGACAAATTTTAAAACTGTAGATTAGCCATAAGATTTTCTTTAATTTATAATTGTATTTTGTTTGTTTATTTTAAACCTTATAGGAGATTCCTATATTTCCCTGAATATTTAAAATGAAAATGCCAAAAAAGAGAACTGATGAGAATCACAGCTATCGGTAAGTTGTCAACTCTCCCATTATATAGTGTCAAATGATAACTGGTTTCACTACCAACTTCTGATACTTGTAATTAGCTTTTGACCCAAAAATAGAGTCTGTGTTTTTCTTTTAAGGAAAAGGGGAGCCCATCAATTAATGAAACTCTTTGCTTATAATGTTAAAATGAATGCTGAAAACTCAGTCTCAAGAGCTGTATATTTAACACAAGAATTAATCTAGAAGCTGGAGATGAACCAATAGTTAATTTTCTCAATATCAAATATGATTAGGCATAAACAATTCTATATTTGTACTTAAATTTAAGATATCCTTTTTTTTTCATTGAATTTGGAGCTTTTCCACCTTCTATTTGGTGATAGTTTGGAACATGGTTTTTAGTCCTGCAAATTACACTCAGACATCTTAATTAAATACTCTAGTTGCCATCATCTTTGCTTAGCAACATCCCTTTTGAGATATTCTGGGGAGCTTAATACTTGTATGGTGTGTAAAACAGTATAAACGAAGGTATGTTGCTGTATCCTGCTTACTTATGTTGTTTAATGCTTTTTATATTGCTGCATTTGAGACAGACACATGAAGACTTATACACCCAGTCACTCCACCTTATCTCACAACATATAACTATCAGTGATCTGAGACCCAGTCTGTGGAATGTGGCTTACCATGGTGGTGTAGATTGTTAAAGCAATTGAGTAGTATCTACATGGTTGTCATGGCTCCAAGCACAAGTAGTTTTCCCATTCCAAAATAACCTGGAATTTAAACAACATCATAAGGCTCTCAGAAACTCATATTTGCAGTTTCATTTCATTTACATGCTATCTCAAAGTCATATAGTCAAAATTAAAATGAAATGCTTTAAACCTGCTTTGTCATAGACCATAGGTACACTTCAGACCCTAGATGCTCTTTATGCTGGACAAAATGGACCTTTCTGATACTGAGCAGTTATTTCCCTATTTACCTTCTCGAGCTAATGTTGAATCTCTTTATAGGTTTGGTTTTGAAAGTTGTGTGTCCACTGGATGTGCAGATAAGGTGTGTCATTCTCTGACAGGCTGGACAGTTGCCACTCTGATCCACCTATGGTCCTACTCTATTAGAAGCTCCCACTCTGAAACTTTCAAGGACCACACGCAGCCTCTCTTTGTAAAAATGTCTGAATTTGACCAGCACTTTTCATAAGAAAAGTCTCCCTCCCCCTGAGAATCAAAGAGAACTGCCATATTTTACTCAAACAATACAGAGTTTAACTGTTCTTTTCAAGAAATCATAACTTGATCTTCCAAGCTGAGCTGAAGATCAATTGGTTGTAGACACTACTTTTTTCCTTTGTTGATAAAAAATGTTAAAATTCTACGCTGTCCCTAAGAGTTTCAGAAAGTCCTTAGCTATCAACAGTGGTTTTAATTTATGCCCTGAGGTTTGCATATTCCTCACAGTTTCCTTCCCTTCTCTAATAGCATTTGCCCTTATGCTTTTGTGGTACTGCTCAAATATTTTCTCTGCTGCAAACTCTGTTGTCCAATAGCTTTTTATTTTGGGCTTTTTGATCAGTTCAACTGTTCATCAAAATTTCATTTTCAGTGGAACACACCTCTGATTTCCCTGCATTCTTTGCAATTCTTTCTATATAATTGTTTACATATGATTGTATTAATGTGCTCTCAGCACATTTTGACTGTAAAACTGTGATTGACATTGCTAAGACTGGATTCAGTGGAAACAGTTTTCTTTACAAAACATACCTAGAAAATATGATCATATCGAAGTTAGTTTTTCTATCAATATTTCTTGAATTTAAAAAGGTTTTATATGTCAGTATGTTAGCTTTTAGATTCTGTCATCACATTATTCCTTGTACATATCAAACTTGTCAGAATGTCAGCAGGTAACTTAGATACTGTGCACCAGTGAACATTTAGTGAACACTGTTTAACTGTTGTTGAGATCTGACCAATCTCTGGTTTGTGGAGTGCCTCATCAGTAACTGAAAAGGCACAGGTCATTTCTTGAGTGCTAAAAACAAGCTGACAATATGAGAGATCTTGATCCACAGCTGATACAGGCTGCTCGAAAGTATTCTATGGTCTTGCCTGTTGTAAAAGAGATTCCTGGAATATTACCATCTTTGCACTAGCTAAGGCAGCTTGTCTGTTTTGTCAATCCTGCAGTCCAGTATCGTGTGCCCATTCATGTTTAGCTAGAGGTTCTTATTTATAGTCATCTATTAGGTCACTGTCAGAAAGAGGAAATTTTATCATCTATTTGTTCTACCACTTTTGTAGACCATGCTGGCTACTTTCTATTTCTTCAGGGCAACTAGTGATGATGAGCTGTTTGAGGTGGTAGTGTCCCCGTTCCTAACCAGATTTCTGATGCTTGGACTATGAATCACAAAATAAATTAGCTGTATGTTTTACAAAGTGTTGTACAGAATCATAAAATAGTTGATTGAAAAGCAGCTCCAGAATTAATCTGGCCCAACCTTCCACTCTGTCAATACAGGTCAATATAAATTTACAGCCTGGTATGAAACATAGCACTCAGGTTTAGCTCGTTAATGCATGTGAAGCTTTGATCTTTATTGGCAGTGTTAGCAGTAGTAGCATATGGCTCTGTTAGGCAGGTGATGCAGTGTCAATATAATCTGCTATGTTTATATAGTTCTTTATTGGTAAAAATTTCCCAGAAGCCAAGGGTGAAAGTTGAGTATCCAAAATTTTCCACTTTTCTAACAGTTTCCTGTTCCTAGTTTGGGTGTTAAATGTCTTCTGATTGTCTCCAGAGTTCAGCCCCAAATGCTAGCAATCTCTTTCCTGTTTAAAGAATCTAGAAGAAGAAAAACAAACCCACACCAATGTATTGCTGTAAATTAATATTTGCATATATAGCTATGGGCTGTGGCAAGATAGAGAGATTGATATTCCCAAAAGAAAAAGTTATTTGTGGCAATTTCTCTGAGTCTCTTGTTAAGAAATTTTTTTGTTGCAGATTTTGTTGTAGATTACACTGTTTGGAAAGGAAATGGTTTCTCATTTTAGAATTTTTGTTGTAAGGATGAGTGAAATAACTATTAGATAAGACACATCTTATGGTTGGAACCTTTTACAGCTTCATCCTGCAACTAATTTGGGCATGGGGATGTTCAGGTACACAATTGCAGTAGACAGTAATCAGCCAGCACTGAGAAACCATGAAAGACAATACTCTGCATAGAGCAGCTCTTTTTCTTTCTTTGTAGAAATTGATGATGTGCAGCCTTTTGTATGATCAGAATCTGAAAAATCAACCTATCCAGATGCTTAAAAATTAATTAAGGAGAGGGAGTGAGCAAAACCAGCTCCTGGTTCCTGCAGCAGTCGGTGTCCATAAATCACCTCTTTTTCCTTTTTTTTTTCCTTTTTCCTTTTGAAGCAGGACAAGAGCATGAATTTAATTAACTGGTTTGACTTGCTCTGGAAACACAGTAGAGAAATCACCCTATCCACACCTTTCACAGATGCTGTAAACATACAAATATTATTATGTATTTACTCATGAATGCTTTCAAGCATCATTGTGCTAGATACAGTTGAATGCCTTAGGCAGGTGGCATGCCAATGACTGTAACAAATCCTTGATCTTTGGACACCCAAATCAGAGCTACAAAGGAGCAGCAGGTTAGTTCCTGTTTTCTTGGTTCCACCCGACTTCTGCTTAACAAAGACATTAGTAATGACTGCTACAGAGAACTCTAGGGGAAAACAAAAAGAGTGGGTTTGTCTGTGTTTCATGATTGGGAATCTATTTGGATTTTTTTTTCACGTTATAATTAGATTTTTCCTGCTACTCTGGTTAAAAAAAAAAGGGGTGGGGAGAAAGCTTATTCTTTTTAACACTGTCTCTGCAATGGATCACTAGGAATGTCTCTGCTTGTTCGATTTTTAGTGTGTATTCAGTTCCACCTTGATAAGGGTAGAGTTTCAGAAACTGTCAGGCTGGATCAGACCCCATTTCAGTACTGTAGTCAGCACAGATGCATCAGAAGAAATTGTGCAAACACCCCTGGTATTATGGGGAGCTGGTATTACATAACTTTTACATTACATCAATCATGTCTTGAAGTCTCTCGTGCTGAAGACTGACATTATCATAAAACTTCCATCTTTTTAACACTAAAATTTGATTTTGTCATGTTCACTGTTGTGATGCTGGATGGTGTTTGTTTATGCTGCTTCTCTTGCTAACAAATTTATGGATGGAAATTGCCCAGACCTCTTATGCTGGAGGAAGAATTTTCATTGGTGCATTCTGAGGTAGTCCCTTTTTTGACCTGATTGAATGTTCCCCCTTATTTATGTTGTTACATAAGAAGATGGCTATGCTTTCTCTTTTGTCTACAATGCAGTGTAGGATTTTGATGTCTAGACAGCTAGAGGACTTAAAATGTGTACTGAGAAATATGGCCTTTTTTTTAATTAGAAACAGTTATTCAGAGACATATTTGAGCTCTTCCATATGGATGGGATTTTTTGGTTATCATGAATTTCTGAGATGTGGAGTTAATCTCTAAGTTGGAAAACAGCGGTGCTTTATTCAAATACTGAAAAAAAATGATTGAATGTTGCTTTATATGCCCTGTGTTGCCTATTTGTGTGAGAGCATTCTAAAACCTTTACCATGCTCCTATGATTGCTTGAACCATGTGATGTACTAACAGTATCAGTACTAACAGTATTTGGTTGTTTTTGTTGTTGCTTGGAGTTTTAGGAGAGGACCTATCTGCAGACTGAAGGAGAATTGGGCCTCTAAATTTCAGAACAACATTACTGGGGCAGTGTGGAGTGCATTTATGAATATTTATCTGGAACTTAAGATTCATAGTGAGTGTTGAGTGCAAGCCACTGCACATTCTAATCAGGCAAAATCCTCAGACTTGTCTTCCTTTCCCTGTGGTGCTCATATCCCGACAAGACCCATGATCCTTGTTTTTTAAAAACTCATACCAATACAAAGATATCCATAACAAATTTAAGTCAAAAAATGCTTCTTCTTTTCTAGGTTTAAATATTTAAACACGCTTATAGCTGCAGTGGCCAGACATTGACACTGGTAATTTTGGGAAATGTTCACAAAGAATGCCAGACATTGGGGGATTGGTCTTTGTGTTTGTTGTAACAGAACATTTTTTCATTTTACTGTAGAATAAATATTTTACCTTTCTCATCTATATATAACATCTTTAATTGAAGATGTGGGTGATTTCTTAAATTATTATTGAAGTTATATCAGCAATATCAGCACGACTTTGTGTAAAAGCCATTTTGCACACTCTGGGGTCTTATGTAGGAATGGTTGAAATGGTAAATCATCACCCTCTCCCCAGCTGTTGCCCTCATTACTGGATAAGGCAAATTTCTGTGTAAGGAATATAGAAGAGGCTGCAATTTTTCTGTTCCTCTTTACTAGGGTTCACAGCACATATTAGTGGGAGCTGAAATTTACTGTTCTTTAGCCTTCATTGCTGCATGTTCTACCATGTGTCCTCCAAGGGGAAGAAACTTGCATGATCCTTAAGTTTGGAAAAAGCTGAACTGAATCACTTGTACTTCAGTGTTAAACTTGGCTCTGTTGTTTTATTACTTGATTGCTGAAGTTTCTGACAAATTAAGGGTGAGGCCTTATCTGCAAGTCATACCCTGATTTCAGCTGTTTGACCTGTCTCTGCATTGTGTCAGAGCTTTATGGGGATGCCCTGGGGGAAAGTCTTGTTTTCAGCTTTTGTGCTGTACGGGAAAACACTGAGGCTCACTGCCTGACTTTAATGGTGTTGTGTCGCTGAGCAGTAAGAAGTGACTTAGAGCTGGGCAGACCCAAGAATGTGCAGTAAGCCTGACCTCACACTGTAACCCTGATACTATACTCCCTACAGGCCCCCTCTGCAGACAGGCTGTGAATCTTTTCCTTGCTTGCCCTTACTGGGGAGCTTCTGTTGTTTATATTCTTACAACAAAATCAGTATTTACTGGTGGAGGGGAAAGGGGAGATGTGTGTACCCTAGATGTCTCTTTTTTCTTTCCACTACGTTTTTCTTTAGAATTGTCTATGTAACATGCACTATATGATGCAAATATATCCATGTGATTAGCTAGTCTTGCCAGTTTTTATCTGGGTTGCAACTGTCTTGCTTAGGGCCTGTGTAAGTGATATTCCCAGCCAGCCAGGCATCTCCCAGTCTCTGACTATTTTCAGGCAGTGATGACAAAGCAACATCAAATTTAGCTACAAAATATAGGATGGTTTCTGAAGAGTATAATTCGCTGTCATAAGCTCTGAAACTCTTTTGTTGGCAAAGGGCCATGGGAAGCTACCTGTAGAAATAGGGTTTCCTTCTATTCTTATTTTTGAGGATGTGAAAATTATGACATTAAATCATGGGCTATAATTTAGAAAGTGAGAAGTTTGCAGACTGATTCTGGAAGTAGAAAAATCCCTTGAGGAAGCACATTATATCTATAATCCTGTCAGAAGATTAGAGAGTCAGTCAAAAAGTAACTTATATAAATGGCTTAATAGTAAAGATTGTGCTAATAGAGGTAAGAAATATATTTTGCTGAAGGCTATGAAAATTGTGGAACTTTAAAGACTGTTATTTCTTTTCCAGAAGATGAAGAAGAATGTTCTGAGCTATAATTACTTGAATATGATGCTTCTATTGCAACGTAAGAAAGAATTGTGATTATGTAAATTTGTAGTTAAAAGAGTCCTAATGTGCTTAGCATTAGGTTATATATTTGGATAACATATGCAGACTTCAGGACTCAAATTTCAGAGTGAGACTTGTTCATCATAGCTTGTAACTGCATGAATGTGACACGGACACAGTTAAAGAATGAACCCATGTGGAACACAAGTGCTGTGGTTGTCATTTTGAATACTCATTGCTAGCACAGACTTGGGAGCAAGTTTTCCTCATAACTGTAGTTATATGTATGCATATGTATATATATATATTCCTACTAGCTAGTGGTTATAGCCTGGAAAGTCCTACTCTAATAAATTTAGTTTTTAATAATATACATTCCTCCAGAAAGATAAGTGAATCAGTGGCTGCTGCTTCTTTCTCTTGCTTTTGGTAGGGTACATCCTCCTTTTGAGAACGAGTTTTTATTGAGAGAGCGGAGCCAGATTTTCTCTTGCTTCAGAAGTATGATATTGAGTGGAACAAATGGATGACCCTTGATCTGTAGCTGACATACATTTAGGTGTCTCATCTAACATCAGTAATCAGCGCAATCAATCCTTGCTAAAAATGACACATATATTTGTTTTATGATTTGTTATGAAATACCTGCACCCATAGTGCGAACACCCCTGTCCCATCTAGGGGTGGGAGTTGCATCCAGGGAAGTTTAGCTGACAGCTTCCCAGTGTCTGTATTGGGGCAGCAAGAGCACCTAGTCCTGGGGAGCCGAGGTTGGAGCTGGTGTCAGTGAGGTAAAGTGTTTAGTATGAGGCTTATCCAATGCTTACTCCTTTTCAACTTGTATGTGGGAGGTGTAAAGCTGCCCCCAAAGGCCAGAAAACCCTGTTGCCATAGCAGTCAGTAGCTCTAACATTTTCTTTCTGTGCAGGCAGCAAGCTGTACAAAACAGACTAATACTGGACTACAGTGAGGTAGCTCCTCTGGGTGAGAAACATACAGGTGTTTTTCTTAAAACTTAATGTGCACATAAGGGCCTAAAAGGCACATAAAATTCTGCTGAAGCTAGCTTCTGCTTGTCCACTTGAAAATTCTAGCTGTAATGTTGGCAATTTTTTTATCCTCCAGACAAATAAAAGCTCAGGAGGTCCTCTAAGCAAGGCAGGCAGTAGCAAAGATGAAGATTTTGCAAGTCATTTCAGCAATACAGGCAGTAACGAAGATTTTCAAAATGAAAAGGATTCCCTAATGTGGTCTCTAATTCTCTTTCAAAGTGGGTTGCAAAGGAGTTTTGTAGAAAAATTACTGCAATTCAATTAGACTGACCTAATTTTTACTTGTTCTTTTTCTGCTAAATTTCCACATCGAAGCAATTTAGCTTTCTTAAAATCATGTTATGGCTTGGATGGGACTTGGGTTACAACACAATGAATTGACAGAATTTAAATACAGCAAATGTTCCTTGAATGCTTGCCTTGTCTGAGTGCTCGTTTGAGCTACAAAAACTGAAGAAGGACTTTTTTGATTTGGCTAGATGAAACATTTTCGAAGGGAAGTTAGTGCTCTTGCAGCCCAGAGCAAAAGCTACTGAGTATGACTTATGCAACACACATACTTTTTCAATTAGAAGGAGTAAAGGTTATAGGCCCACTCATCCATGTTTATCACTATCATTGTGCTGACTGCTCACAGTAAAATACTAAGTGGCACAAAACTCTCACTAAACAGCTATAAACTCAGTCATGTGCATCACATCCCACAGTTAGCAGAATTGGTTATGCATTTAAAGCAGCTTTATCTAGAAATAGAAATTCTTACTGGGCTTTCTTCATCAGCTTCTGTTTTTGTTATTTAACCTAATTGAAAGCTGCTTTAAAATGCATTGATGGCATCAGCGTTTGAATAAGAATATGGAGTGATGGTTCTAGGTTCAAAGCCTTTGAAATAAATGAAATCGTGGAAGTACTTTTTCTTGCAACCCATTCCTTAATTTAAAATTGCTAATCCTATGAGACTGACTGTCCAAGCATCTACTTAAGACTGAAGCCTACTTTGCCCAAAGAAGTGGAACTGTTGTGAAGCAAGAATAAATTAATAAATAAACCAATTTTAAATCATTGTTATGTACAGAATTACTTCAATTTAACTATGCCAGTTCAACACCAGACGTTTTTTAGAGCTGTGTGTAGTATACATTGGTCTTTCCATGAGCTGCTCTGGGCAATGGTTTTGAAGCTGCTGTGACACTTAATGCAGACTGGATTGTCACATCTCCGGTGCCAAGAGACCCCTGCAGCGCCCTTACTTGCAATCTGCATATTCAGGATGGAAAACAAAGGGATGGTTTAAAATGGTGAGAGACATCCTCACTGTTTGCAGTCTTTGATCACTTCGTCTGTAAAAAAGATCTCAAATTCAGGTATTTATTTCTCTATTGTAGTTTTAACTTACTGACTGGTATGATTTGTATGTATTCCAGGGATTTTAAGCAGACAACACAAAGGTTATTAGTATTTCTTTTTTATTTTATAGTCACAAATGCTATGTATCACATTTTGAATGAGCTTTACTGAAACTCATATTTTGGAATTGCTGTGGGTGGTTAAGTCTGCAGCAAAGACTTCATTTTTTCTGCACTCTAATCAGGTATGACAGATATCAGACCTTCAGTCATGTGGTTTCATTCTTTCAATGGATGGTTCCTCAGCTTTGACATAAACCTATATTTTTAATGTTAAAATCACCTAAAATCCTGGAGCACTGCTATGCATCCCAAAGCAAATATTGATGCAGTGCTTTTCCTTTACAAATCACATGTAACCAAGGGCCTAAGTGATCTGTGGGAACTAAGAATAAGTATTATCTCCAGCAATAAGGACCTTTTTTTCCCTTGGCTTTTTAAGCTGTTTCTGAGGTGTCAGGGACGCTTGAATGGACTGGGGACACTGTAGCCTCTAAGGGTCTCTGCTGTCCCTTGCACTCCAGTGTTCTAGGTCTTTGATTGTGATGATTCGCTACATACACTTTCCAGATTTTGACATCTAGAGACATTCCTATTTATTGCGTATATTTTTTTCAAATGATGTGTTAATAAGGATGACTGAAGAAAGGTAAGTCTGGTTTACAGAAGCCACAAAAAATGTAGCTTTGTTCAGACTGAGAAAGCATAGTTTTCTGGTGGTTTCTTATTACAATTCTTTGTAAAAGAACCATTCCCCTTTAACCTTATAGCATGATCTTCATGCTGGGCTTTAGCTATTCGAGTGAGCTTTGAAGTTCTGGATTCTCTGGAAGAAATATTAGAGCTCAGATTTTGTGCTCATGATCGGTCTGCCAGTTTGATATCCAAAGAGATGAGCTGCTGTCCCAGTTTGAATCACAGCACTGGTGAGATGGCAAAGCGACAGGAAAGTGGTTGAGTTACTTACGGACTCCCAGGTAACTGCTAGATTCCATCACATTCTGCCTTGTTCATGTCAAAAAGACATCAGAATATATTTCAGCTAGGATGGACAGGCAAATCTGCATAAAAATTTAGTCAATGCTCTCCTAACCCTTCTGCTAACTGATCAAGTTTGTCTACACATCTCATTGTGATGAGATGGGGAAGGAGTCTGAAGGAATAAAATATTTTTGTACTTTACAGGAAAGAAGGCTTTTTTCACACTGTATTATCTGGCATATTGCCTCCTGAAATCCTTCAAATGCTTATGTTTTTATTTTCTCTGTAGCAAAACTTTCTTGCAAAAGTGACATGTGAGTGACTTGCTGTGTCGTTTCCTGTCACAAATCAATTTCTGTGATGCTGAACTGCTGCCAAGAGCCATCCCTTTTCTCACCTAATCCTTGTGCTATGTTGTATGTATTCAAAAGGAAAAAGTGAACTTGAAAATTCACAATAAACAAAAGTGCGGGGGAAAAACACCGGTCTGCTGTGGCTAGAGTTTAATCTGAGCCCATGAGATGAGAGCTGGTGACCCACAGGCCTTGACATCCTCAGAATCCATTGCACTGACCTAAGACAGCTAGAGCTGAGGGTGTCTTGAAAGTGTCTCCTTGGGCACTGGCTCTGATTGTAGTACATAAGTGGCCCCCCAGCAAGGGCTGGGGAGAGGTTTTTTGTGCAGTTTTTCCCCAGAGGTGTGAGGACAGAGAGGCAGCTCTCTGCTGATTTCCTCCTTTTTTCCTATAACAAAGGTTGTGTTTATTAGTCAGTTCCTTATTCAGGTGGTGTTTAACAGTCAGAAACCAACACAGGAGTTTGCAAAACAAGCTTGTGGTTTAATATGCATTGCCTGTGCTTGTGATGTCTTAAAACACCAGCCCTGCTGAAATCTGTGCCGGGAGAAGAGAGTTGTTGCCTCTGGAAAGGAGTGCATTACACATGATGCTGCACAAAAAGAACAAAGCTTGGATAGTTCAAGCTACATTGAAAGATACCCTGATTTTGTTTTTCATACATTACTTTTTCAGGTAATACAGTTTTTCAAATATGAAAGAAGTGTGGAAACTTGGGAAATCAGTCTTGGGGAAAGGATGTCTCCATAGGCAAAGCCTAAGAAGGAAGCAGGTGGCAAACATTTACATGAGGGCAATTAGCTATGTGGTTTGGGTGGAGCGATGACTGAGCAGGACAGCTTTGTGATTAACAGGCCTGACTAACTCCCAGCAGTCTGTTTGTGGCTTTCCTGCTGGCACTGTCTGCCTGTGATCTCTGTTGCTCCAGCAGCAGGTGTATTGCAGGAGTGGTCCATGGGACACAGCTCCAGTCCAGACAGTCGTGTGCCACATCACGGCAGAATAATTCACAAAACCCCTACCTAGCTGTGTGGGGTATTAGTGTTTATTATGCATAAGACTTTGACCAGCAAAATCTGTTTAGCTGTCTCAAGTCCATTACTGGGCTTGACAGCAGCATGCTTATGGCAGGTTCCTTCTGTCTGAGACACATTGTCCACAGCAGCTTAAGGTTTACAAACCTTTAAGGTGTTTCCTTGATTTTAAGAGTCCTTGCTGCTCTGGTTGGGCTCTGAGCCCATCTCATGTACAGTGCAGACTGTCAAAGCCACATAAATGAGGCAGTGGTCACCACAGGCTGTGTAATAACCTCCTAATGTCACCTATTATTTGGGATTTCAGGTACCTGGAGTTATGTGCCTCCTGAACTCCAAGGGATTAAAACCTGAGCATTTATTTCTCAGGGATAATATATTCTTTACTAATAAACAAGAAGGGATTGGGTTGTGCCGCCTCATTCTGTCTGGAGTAAGGAGGTGCCAGAAATCTGAATCCTAGTCTGGAGCTGCCTAGGTGATCTACAAATGTTTATGATTTGTGTTATTAGGTGTCTCTGGAACAGCCACATCAATGAGTCCTTTATCACTTACAGTGCCTATAGATGCTGCTGTAACACAAACAAGGAAATGCTACAAAAAGCTGATGGTAACTAAGAGAAAAAACACCTATAATGTCCTTACATGGGGAAATCCTACAGGAAGGGAAGGGGCAAAAGCCCTAAAGTATAATGGGAACTGGGTAATTGTATGCTGTGAGTAGCAAACACCTCGGAGTCTTCCAGGCATCTTACCTGGATACTTCAAAAAGACCATTCTTAGAAAACTTTGTGGTAATCAATTGCTATCTTGCTTCCTTAAAAAGACCTTCAGGCCTCCTGGAAAGCAAAGAAGTACCTGGAGAAAATAGGAGGGTAAAGCTCAGACTTTGGTACAGGTACATCTTTGTTACCAGGCCTTTCAAAAGGGCTTGTTGACATGACTGCTAAATCATGTTTGTGTTGGTTTTTTGCTAGACTAGAAATACAGTGTTTATCAGTGGGAGAAAAGAGTATTGGCTCAGTACCGAGATTTTCTGAAATCAGGCATTTCCAACCTTTATAATGCTCTACCCTTTGTTTTCTACATAGGTGTGTTATTTTTCCCATGGAAGGAAAGTGGCAAAAGACCTCTCTGTGTGGGAAGATGGCATGGGAGGAGGGTGAAGCTAATTCTGTAAACATGCTTATTTCAAATACCACCCTAGAGAGACATTGCAGATTTTTGGAGACTGAGCTCCATGTGGTAGGTGGGAGGGGGTTTCTGTGCTATTGATTAATTTCAAATTGTGTGGGATTTTCCTGGCATAAATGTACGGTGTCTTTGCCAATTTAAGATTAATTTTCCTTCTGTCAATTGAGCTCAAAAGCTGTGTGATGAAGAAGTTTTGAAGGTGAAGGACTCCAAGATCCTCAGGGCTTGATGGAGTTGACCTTTCCATTTTGTTTGGGAGAAGGAGCATGACTCTTCCTGAGCGGTAGTATATTTACTCATGTAGTTTCTTTTGAAGAAACTTTCTTTTCCAGAGACTTATTCAGGACATCCTGTATATCTTCTGGAACACAAGAGGCTTTTTTTATACCTTTGGATAATATGCTTCTTACTGGGGATACCATGGAGGTGAGAAAAAACAAAACAACCTGAATAAAGTACAAATTCTGCAGGGGAAAAATAAACTTGAACAAGTTGGGAAACAGGAGGGTAAATGTAGAAAACAGGAGATTCTTGATGGGCTCAGTCCTTGGATAAGAGAATTTGTGCCAGTATCTGAGTGAGCTAGCTGTTCAACTGTATTAGCACAGCACAGTGCAGCACAGTGAGCTCTGTGGACAGAGCAATAATGCCAGCTGTAGAAATGTGAGATAAAGTGGAACTGAACAAAGAAAACTTACTCTATAATTAATTTCTTTTCATGTCGACAGCAGAATGTACAAACCCAGGCTCTTTCATGGCACGGTACTGAACAATACAAGCCCTGTAGCACAGAGCATACCACAGCTTGATTAGTTATACTAACATGTGTAGCAGCTTAACAGGTTTAAGCAAATCATCAGGTTTGGGCGGAAAACATGAAAATTTAGCTCCTTGAAGGGCAAACAGAACCCACAGGGAAAAGAATCAATGTTGGTTTCACTATTCCAAAGTAAGCTTAGGTAGATAGAGTAAGAACTTGTATTTTTTATGTCTGAAAGGCTGAAAACACTTTTGGGTAGATTTTGAGTTATAACTGGATCTTTGAACTGGAATGCAATCAGAAGGAAAAGGTACTGAAACCAAATCTGTAAATCTAGCAAACTCAAGCTACATCTTGTAGCCTGTAATCTAGGACTGCTTAGACCTACTCAGCTATGGGTATGTTTGAGAAGAATTAAATATGTACACTAAAATTAGGAATCCTTCTAAAACAGTATAAATTAGTTTCTTTATCAGATTATATCTGTGTCTACTCTCAGATCAGACATATCCTGAAATTATTGCAGGTAATGCATTTCTTTTTGGAGCGGAGTGTGTCCTTTCTCCCAGTTCCATTGTTCAAGATGCTTCCCTCTATGCAAGGCTCCTTCTACACAACAAGTATGGGAAACATACTGAGATGCATTTTGTAAACTCATTGTTCCTGAATAGTTCATATAAAAAATGGTCAGCAGAGAGTAGAAAAGCATAGTTATGAAAGATTGTGAGAATGAATAACAAACCTTTTAAAACAGAAAAATACAGAAAACTGTAGAATTTGCTCTCAAAAAGTTGTTAAAGTATTGTATCAGAGTCATTGCTTAATAAAGACCCTTTTATGTGACGACTTTTACATGAGTTCCCTTTGATTCAAAGAGTTTTTATTTTCTTTTAAATACAGCACTTAGATTAATGTGTAAAGCATAGAGATAATTAAACCTAGAGCTGTTTAGAGTGTGGGTGAACTTTTCCATTTGGCTATTTTGAACCAATTTCCTTCACAGCCATTGAGTGATGATAGGTGGCTAAGAGAATGATTAGACACAACTCCTTTGTGAACAAGAGCAAAGAGCTTTTACATTATAATTACAGTAATTGTTTCTCAAGACAAGGCAGATCCAAAGTTATTGACCACTGCATTAAAAAGTTCCAAATGTGGTGAAGATGAGGCAATGGGGAGATAGCTGTGAAATACAGCTGGATTTCTGTAGTATTATTGTTTATTGCTAATCTTGATTGCATTTGAAAACTTTAGTCTCTCAGTAGAACAATACTTGAAAGCTACAGAAAAGTATTCATTACCTTAAAAGACAATGTTGTCTAGCATTGAGCCTTTTCAATAACCTATCTTTCTCTCTGTCTGTCTTCCTCAAAAGAATGGACTGTATTCACCAAAATTATCAATGAAGATCAATGAAGATTGCACTATTAGGTCTAACTTGCTGGATTGTGTTTTGGCTGTGGAGTAGCTCATGATGCTATATGCTAACAACAGGCTGACATTTCCAGCAGAACTCCTTGTTCCAATGACTATAAATGGTGTGTATCTGGCCACACTATCATAAAGCAAATACCTGCTGCCTGTGTTGGAACTTCATTTATTGGTCAATCTGACATATTGCCCTGTGACAAAGTTATTGACACCGAGTTGGATTTTTAAAGGGTGCTAGTACCTAGAGGCAGATTTTACTCTTAGAGTGTTTGGGAGGCTTGTATTAAAATCCTGTCTCCTACACAGTGCCAGGGGGCTGATTTAACTCCTTGTTTCTCAAACCTTGCGTTCCCCACATGTAAAATGTGAGTAGATATGTGCTCTGGGCTGCATTGGTGCTCTCTCACTCCCCAGGATGAAAGTCCAGCCACACTGGTTTCAGTGGTGCCACTATAAATCTTTATCATGGAAGGATGGCAAGGAAATTAAACAAACCAGGTGCTGGTATTGGCTGTGAAAACAGCCTTAGCATCAAGCTCTTTGCCCTTGAGTTTAAGAAAACAGATCAAAGCCTTTTTGATTTTTTTTTCACTATCTGTGCTCTAGCAGATCCAAATGTTTGTACTGTATATAAAAATAAAGTGAATGAAAATGTTTTTATAGGAGGTAATTAATGCAATAATTGCACCTAGCATTAGTTTTTAATGGATATTGGTAAAAAGGGATTAGCCTTTAGCAATCTTTGTGTATTCACCCAAAACAATAGAAAATACTCCCAAGTGATTTTAATTTAAAAAGAGATCCAAAGGACAGAAATTGGATGTTGTATGTGGCAGTAGCTGCTCAGGTCTCTGGTGGCCTTCAGTTCAGGGTTAACTACTGTGGTTTTTGTTTCATTTACACTGAAAATGGAATCTTATGGTATTTTTTGTCTTTATCCCATTATTTACATTTACCTCTGAAATGGTGCGTTGCATTTGCATCTGTATCTCTTCTGTGCAGACACTGCCTATTCATTACTAATGTTCAATAGAGACATGCATGAGCTCTGAGAACAAAATGCAGGGCTTATATCAAGCTGTGCAACATCTGCTAAATTCACATGGGGAAAGAGAATATGAAAACAAATACACCAAGGGCACAGCTACCGAGATAGTAAATATTGTTTTTTCCATGCCACACCCAATCCAAAAATAAAGATGCTTTATTCAGGTTCCTGACAGCTGACAGTAACTGCTTGTTTTCCACTGAGCTATAAGTGAACAAGAATGCCAGCTTATTTCAAAAGTATGAATTAGCCTGAGAATTAGACTTCTTTTATTATGAGTAGATGAGAAGTAGAGGAGAAGAATAGCTCCACGGAGGTTTGTAGTGTTAAAGTCATGGAAATGCAACTACTATCAAGCTTGTTCGCTGTAAGAGGAGAAAGAGTGGATAACACTTTTTTTGAGGAAATAAAGTGTCTGTACTGTTATGGAGCAGCATGGATTCACTGGCTGGGCAAGAGAACCAGCAGGCAAAGAAGACCAGGCTGTCTGTGGGCTGCTGGCTGTGGGAGATGCCTTGGCACAGTGGGCCTGGGTCTTGGTGTGAGGAGTGCCTTTTGCATAGCCAGGCTGTAGGAGGGAGAGGAGGAAATTGGTGGGTGGCTGTGTCAGGGCATAGGTAGGTAGTGCTTTATGCATCCTAGGCTGTTGCACAAAACACAGATTCTTAATAAGGTAGATAAAGCTGGGCACTCCCAAATCTCCTGCTGATAAACAGTGTTTTGAAGTGGCAGTGGGATGAAGGGGAAGTGAGTGTAAAAATACAGTCCAGTCAACAGATACAGTCATTGCAATACATTCAGTGGAAAGGGTAGGAGAGGAACAGACCCACAGTCTTGATGGGGTCTCAGGACTGTGGAAATGAGGCTCCATGCCTCATCTGGGTCACTCCCTGCTTCTCCTGCTTGAAAGCTGCCATCAGAGACTCTGCATCAGGGTGTATCACAAAAGGACGTTAATGCCAACCTGCCTGGGCAAAATGTCTTAACACCCAGATGCACCTGTCCTGAGCCTGTGAGATTGAAATAACTTGTTTTGGTATGGAGAGCTTCTGTCCAGCGCAGCAAATCTGTACTGCTGTCATGCTGTTTCTGCTGGCAGCAATGTGCTGGGTAGCACTGGCACTGCTTGCATCACTGCTTGCACTTTCTTCTCTCCTGTCCTCTGTTGGCAGCGTGAGGGTTTGATACTCCCACTGGAGCCCATGTCAAAAGTTTCCAGCGTGGACTTAACACTGAAAGGATTTTCAGTTGTTGGGTGTGCATTATTCCTGACATGGGATACACTTGTCCTTGTTACTCATCTCTCTCAGAAAAGCAAATTGCCTGCAATAGCAATGCATTGGACCTTATTTGCACAAAATCACATAATTAACTGCTATTTACTAGAAATATACAACTATATGAAATAGTTAGAAAGTCATGCAAAGTTGAACCAAGCCCAGCGGGTAACATTAAAAAGAGTAAGTCCCTAGGAGATGGCTTACTCCTCCTTGCGATAATAAATAGAAAAATAACTTACATGGATCAATAATAATGTTCAACCAGAAATATTTTTCTAACCAGAAAACATCTGTGATTGAAGTAAAAAGAGGGAAGTTAAATTAACTTGTATAATAATGGCAGACAGAAAAAAGTCACACAGAAAAACATATGCCTCTTTTCCGCGCTTCCTGCTGTGATTAAATGTTTAGTTTCCAAGCAATGTATTCAGTTCTCAATAAAATTTTAAACTTCCTCTATATGTCTAGGTGAAAGTGACTCAGAGGAGAACTCATAGGAAAATTGATTTTTTTTTCCTGTTTCTAAGAATCGTTTTTGACCTTTCTACCAAAACTAATTTATTTTGTCTGTTTTGATATCAAATTTGCAATAAGTAAAACTACATTTTTTTCCATACTATTCTCCTCTGCAATACATCCTGCTTGCCAGCACTCTTCTGTAGCTCAGCAAAAATTGATGATTTTCATGCAACATTGCTTGAGTGTGAAGTTTAGACATTGCATCCTCTAGCACCTGGTTAACGACCGGGGGGGACTTGGCCACCCCCTCCCCACCATGGCTTTGTTTTGTGGAAATCATGGGCATACTTTGCTGACAGGCGACCATATATAATCCTCAGAAAAACAGGGTCTGAAGGAGAAACTGTAACTTCCAAACAAATATTTATCGTCTGACTTCATTTACACGTTCCAGTGGGTGGAGTCCCCCCACCTCAAGTCTTTTGTGAAACAGTATCACTGGAAGAGTGGACAATGATGTTTAACTAGATAGTGTGCAAATACAGCAAAAGACCATCCCTTCCTGAAAGATGTGAAGCTTTCCTTGGCTTTCATTCATTAAAGTCTGAGAGCAAACACTTACAGCAAGTTTGTTTCCTTGAGCTCAGGTACAAGCAACAGTGTGGTTAGAGAAGGGCCTCAATCGCAAATGTTTACCTTACACTATCACTATTTTTTTTTTTCACCGATCCTTTTTTCCAGGTTTTCCAAGGAAGGAAGCCTCAGTTTTCTTCACTTGAAGATTTTGCTCCATCTTCCCACCTACCCAGAGCTGTGCAAAAATCATTGGATTGATGATTTTAAGTATTAGCCTTAAATCTGGTACAAGTTCTCAGAGATCTGCAAGCTTTTTGGAAGACCTGGATTGGCTTTTGACCAATTCCTATCTTAGCTCTGGTTTTGGAGTAAAGAGAAAACTATTCTGAACTTCTGGTAATGTTTCAATTTTTGTTTGCTTAATTTCCCCAAAATTCAAGAGAAAAAATCCTCCCTTAAATTTCTAATTTCATCAGTTTCCAGGAACATTTTTTTTTTTTTTTCCAGAGCAGGAAGTATTTGTTTTGTGTGTCTGCCCCATGAAATACCAACATTTGATTCCATATTGATGTGACAAACCCAGAGAATATTTTGGTTTGTTTCATCAGAAAAAAAGAAGGTAATAATTAGAGAAGTACAAATTCCTGTAGTAAAGCTAAAATTGTGGGTATGAAAGACATCTGAACTACTAGTGCTAGACAACCAGTGCCTTATTTCTATTCCTTTCTGTAGGAAGCTAGTTAAGGCTGCCCCTCATTCAGTGGCCACTCTTTTTGCTCACAGAGTAACTTCAGTGCACATTGTACCTTCCACTCTACAAAAACACTTTGTGTAATTAACTCTCAACAAATTTAACTACTGAGCTGTTAAGAGCTGGTTTACCATGACACACCCAATTTGTACAAACATTTCTCTGAAGAGGCTGGCCATGGCAGGCTGTTCTTGGTGTTTCGGGTGCAGTGTTGCTCTTAAGTTAAAGCCTATGGTTGGCTGTTTATTTGAGAGCTGGTGCATTCCCCTCACTTCCCTGAGAGTTAGATGGAGCTTAGCAAGCAAGCCCTTTATCTACAAGAGTTTCTAAACAGATTTTTGTAAATAATAAAAGCTTAGAGGTCAATTTAGTAAATTCAGAATAGTTCCTTTAAAATCTAGTAGCTTATTGCTACATTCTCACTAGCACAGTTGTGAGAGACTCTGTCAGGATGTTAGTACAATCAGTGTGATAAAAATATACTTGATGTCTCAGACTGGTCTAGGCCATACATAGGTCCTGGCCCTCCTCAACATAAGACCTACTATGTTTCAGGATGGGTAGTCCGAAAAAGAATGACAATTTTTTGAAGTGCCACTGGCAATCTTGTTAGGACCCAAATTTATTTTAAATACTGGTAACGGCGGACACCCCTCTTTTCCCCCAAAGAAAGTTGAGAACTTATCTGAGGCAAGTTGCTTCAGGTATAATTATTCTTCACTTCTTTTAGTTTCTCCTAGCATTATGCGGGAAGGAGAAAAATAGATGTTTTATAGAATAAACTGCAGAAAAACTATATTGCTTGCAATCACCATCCAACCACTGTAGAGGCACAACAATAAATGCTGCCTACTGCTTTTGTGCAGCGGGAATCCTTAGGGGTTGCAACTGTTACGCACTACAGATCTTCTAGTAAATTTAGTTTCTGTAGCTCTGTAGAATGCAGTCTTTAACTAAATTCCTACAAAGGGCTTAAAATGCTAAGTATTTAGAAAACTGTCTGAAAACAATTACAGTTTAAAGAAAAATTGTGATGAGAAAAAGATCTTTGTGACAAAAATGCTGATGTTGTACCCTGGAAAACTCCTTTAGTAAATAAGGAAGAACTCCTGCAATACTGGCAGCAATTTTCAGTGAAACTTCATCACTCCACATGAAAACTAATATGCTTTAATGCAATTTAAATTCTTGATTTAAACCAAACTGATATTATCTGTCTTTCCTCTAACTCCCTATTTTGTAATTTTTTCTCCTTTTATGGAGCACTATAGTACTCTCCATCTGCCTTTCATTTGCTTTTGTAAGATTTTATTTTTAAATGTACCAAATCCTAGCAGGAGAAATCAGAAATCATCTAAGTACAGTGAGGAAGCCAAATCCATTAAAATATACTTTGAATGACTCAAACAATGTGCAACTCGTGATATAAATAAAGTCAGAAGAGTTCTAAATCCCTTTGTTTCAGACATCAAAGACATACTAACTCCCCCTTTGCCCCACATACTCTAACACAACCATTTCAATAACTAAGAAATCTTTAAAAATATTACTTTTTAAATAGTTTTGGCTTAAAAATTGGTTTATGTGGATTTCCACTGAGCCAACTGTGTTTCTGAGTGTAAAACCAGTACTATGTTACAACAGGTGAAACAAGTAAGAACAGGTATTTTCAGGATAAAGCTCTTAAGAGTACTTTGAAAGGTACAAGAAAAGCTGAGTGCAAAATATGTCTTATAAACAGTTTATCTAGAAAGCACAATGTTAGAAGTTTAAAGGAAGAACTTTTCCTACCTGTAGCTTTTGTATGGATCAGGAAGTGCAGCTTTTTCTGATTACAATCTTCCATGGCTTGGCTTCTGCATTTGAATGTTAAATATGTAAGAATGCCTTGTTTAGCTTGGGAGTTTGCATGACCTCTTAATGAGACACTGTAGTTAGTGTCATTGGGTATTAAGGCATCATGTGACTGTAGATGAAAATAAAATCCTTTAAAGTTTGCATTTAATACTTCCTAGAATCTGTAACCCTTTACCTGCAAGCTGGTAAATCTTGATAGAGGTGACTGTTTTCTGGTCAGTGTTAAAAAAAAGGAGAAGCAGAAGAACATGTGCCAAATAATTCCTTTCCTCCGGGATAGTCACAACAACCACAACAAAGTCCGAGCTCATTCGTGTATTCATGCTGGTATTTGCATATTTTTAATATTATATCTCCCCATATCACAAATAATGCTGGAGGGATTTGGCAGAAAGTTCCTCTGTTGCGTGTTGCTTGGCAGTGATGTTTATTCCCTGCTGTTTTGGATGATTCTGTATGGAGAAACTCAGCTGTAAGGTATAATCGTCACATTTACCTGTGAAAGCTGCTGACTTTTCCGGGAATCATTTTGATTGGAGTGTGGTGTCTCCAAAAGTGATATACAAGATTTTCTACTGTTACAATCCAGTTAAGAGAGTGTTCCCTGTGCAGGAGGAGAGATTTAACTTAGGCAAGCAACTGAGTCAGGTGTAATCTTTAATGTATATCGATGTAGCTGGAGACTAAAAAAAAAGCCTCCCGGAAAGACCCGGCACTATGGTTGCGTCACCTGCCTGCCTGTGCCACAGGCGGGGGAGGGGGGTGTGGTGCCCAGAGCAGGGCTAGCAGCCTTCTCTGTAGCGCTTGGGAGATACTCAGCTAAATCCCTCGTTTCTTTTGTAGTGTCCAGCCTCATGGAAGAAGCTGTATGAGGTTTGGCTACTGTATTGAGTAGGTGTGCTGTTCTCACTCTAAATAATGCCGGATGTTTGGTTACCTCTCTACCTTGCAGGGGTTGCATCCTTGCCTTCCCTGGAAGGAGGCTGCTGGATTCCTGCTTACCTTTCTCACGTGAATTATCCTCCTAAAATTCCGCTTCGCGAAGCCCTGTTGTGCTTCCCCTCGTATGCACTGCAGTAAGCTGAAGGTGAGGCTGTTGAGTTCATGTCGGCAGTAGGTTGGGCAGGCAGGCAGGTCCCGTGGCTGGGAGCAAGGACTCAGATGTGGTGCCTGGCCACAGTCTCTCACTGGAGGAGGCAGAGCACATGCGGGGTGCTAGCAACGAAATTAATAAAAGCTGCTTCGGACATACTTATTTCGAGCAGAGGGCTATGTCATAATGTAAAGACCGAGTATCGTGTACAGGCTGTGAGATGCAAAGCCGTGCAACAGCTCTTTGGCACATTTCTTGGCATATTTTTCCCCTGCAAATTATTAGTGTTAGCTGAAAATAGACTTCAAGAGTCTGGAAATTTCTTAGTACAAATCCTTCACTAAATTCTCCAAAGACTCGCTGGTCAGAAAGCAAAGATTTGTTAGGCCAACATATCCCCAAGTTGGGAGAGGAGGTGAGGGAGACGGGAGATGCAAACAGCTTGCGGCTCCCTCTGCAGCACGGAGGCTGATGCTGTGTGCGGTGTCGTTCACAGCGTATGTTTGTACCTGGCTCATAGCCCTGCCAAGCCGGAGCTAATCCTCATGGGACAGCTCTGAGGTATGTGGCCTGTGGTATTTTGCCATTGCACTCGTGGCTGCTGGGCTAATGAGGTACGCTAATAAGCTGAGAAATGTCCCAGTTGAAAAGCTGAGTTGTAAGCCAGGAGACCACTGGAAGCAGCTTCAGGGAGGCTGCCTCACCCCTTCTCCTGATACTTGGCCTCCTCGTCAGAGCCTTTCCGTGGCTACTGTATTTTTTGGTGTTCCACGGACTATTCATTCTTGTGGTTTCTCAAACGTTCACCCAGTATTTCTGCCGTAGTAGAGAAGTTCAGACCCAGCCCCTGCACTTCCAAGTGTACTGTGCTCCTGAAACCTAGTATTTTCTACGAGTATGTGCAAACTGCCGAGATATTTTTGGGCTGATTGCCTGATGGGTTTTCACAGATGTATCTTGCAGGAAACTTGTCTCACCAATCCGTAGTTCTAGTTCAAAAACAAGGGTGTGACAACATTTTTTCAAAGGAAAAGTAGTTGAGACAGAAATCCCATTTTTCCTCTAATTGTGCTCTTATATCTTAGTCAACTATTTTGGCTGAGGTTTTCTGGAGAATGTTCCCACTGAGACAGAAGGCTGTCTTGAAAACCTGCAGCCTAAAAGGTTAACTTTGTGACTTCATATACTATTGTCAACATGATATTACAGTGGGAAATGCTGGGAAATTTACTAACAGGCAATGGGATAGCACAGACAAATGGCAGCACACTATCCTGTTGCTTTGGTGATGTTCTGTTTTCTTCTGTGCTACAGCATGTCTGGATTTTTGCTTCATCTCTCACCTTGCAATTCTGTGTCTTTCACTTTAAATATGCTGAATAGTTCTATTTCAGTTTTGAAGCTTTCTTGCATGCACTGAAATACTTGTGGAATCAGAGATGTGGGAGAAAAACAGGCAGATGATTTTATTTATGCAGTATTGTGTGATGAAAGCTTTGACAGTGGGAACATGAGAACAAAGATCCATTTTTGTATATTCCCTGCTGAGGCTGGAGAGGAGACCGGTGAGCTGCCAAAAGGGCAGGCACTGCAGGTGGAGAGTGTACCAAAGCTGGAAATATGTCAGGGGCTTGCTGAGTTGGGACGGGGGTATCGCCCACCCTGGTAAAGAATAGCAGCCTAGGCCTGGGATGATGGGACAGCAGAGACAGGGAGAAGAGCTTGGTGGGGGCAGCTTTTAACAGTCGCTTTTGGAACTATGTGTGATTTTAAGAGCATGGTATGCTAGACTGGACATCTTGGGGGAACATTCCCTCCCTGTTTATTGACCTGTGTTTTCAAGTAAATTGAGGACTGTGTATTTTGTCTTTGACAGTGAAAGGCCCTCTTTCGCAAAAGGGTGGTGGTACAAACTGCCTTTTCTGAAGAAACATATGATAAAATGCCTCATCCTGCTTTGGGAAAGATTGTGATGACTATTCCTGCAGCCTTTGACCTTGTTCAAATTGAGAATTAAGATTATGAATTAGACTCACACCAAGATCATATAAATCAGACTACCTTCAAAATACAAGGAATGGTGCTCAGTAACCAGGTTGGAAAGGTAATCCATGGGACAAAATGTAGTTTACTGCTCTCCCTGTACCCATGCATAATCCAGGAAGAGATACTGAGTAATGTCCATAACAGGGTACGAGAACTTAAAGTAGGTCATATTTGTAGCATAAATGCTTTATAATGATTTTTAGTAACAAATCCTTGGTAATGAAACCTATCCAAAGGCCCTAGTCTACATCTGGATGATTACATAATCAATTTATATGGTTATATAAAAAATAATGTATAAAAAAGTAAGATGTCTGGTTTTATAATTAGAAAAAATAGTCTGTCCTTTTGCAGTATTTTTATATTAAATCAGGTATTTTAAAATCTTTAATCAACAAAACAATGCAGATTTGTTAATAGCTTAATAGTACAGCCCCAAAGGACCCATTTTATGATGTATCACAGAGAGACACATACAGTTTTTGACTAAGGGCAGACTCTCAGTCCCCTCTGCATATGAGTACCAGTTTAGCAATCAATATTTGTATTAAATTCTCTTTGTAGGATGGCTAAACCTTCTGTTTCTACAGATAGAGGGCTTCAGACTGCAGCATGGAGCAATCAGGGCTGGGGAGCCACTGAAACCTGAATGCCTTCTGTATCCCAACTCTTCTAGGCTACATGTTAATGCACATTTTAATGTTATCTGATAATAATGTGAAAAAAAAGTCGAATGGCCACAGGCCATTTGAGATGAAGTCACGGGCCGTGCATTCCCCAGCTGTAGTGCAAAGGAAATGACTGATAAAAGTATTTTTTCTAGCTGACCTCCGGCTTACCTTTGTCTGCCAAAGAATTTCCGGCTAATTCCCTGTTAAAACTCTCTTGCAGCTACAGCCTATTTCTAGACTCTTCTTTGTCAGAAAATATGAATCAGTCTGAGCCTGTTTAATGATGCATTTTATCTAAAGAATAAATGAAAGCTTAGTACTAAATACGCAAATAGTGCTCCTTAACAGAAATTAAATTGCTCTATTCCTATGTAGGGATAGAACAGCACTTGGCATTTGGATGGCTCATTACTGGAGAAACTACTTAGTCTCTGTTACACTAGATGGAACCGTACGGGGACAGATTTGTGAGGGACTATAGAGCACTCACTCTCCCAGTAGCAAGCACTTGGACATTGAGCAGCCTAATGCTATTCAGAATCCTTTGCTTCTTAGGCTCGGTGAGAGGAATCTGACCCCTGAGAAATTGATTCAGAAAGCTGGAACATTGAATGAGATAGGTTAGGCACATGGTGTAATTCTTGGGGACGTCCTGTGCAATGTTAAGAGTTGGACTCAATGGTCATTGTGGATCTCTTCCAACCCTGTATATTCTATAGGTCTGTGATTATGTTATACTCCATTACTACCCAAAGTTAGCCACTCTTCTGGCAGATGGGAGATGTCTTTTGTTCTTCCAAGATAATGAAAGAACTAACTTGCCAGTATTACACAGGATATGCACAAAGTGTTCAAGGCTGAAATGTGTGAGTCATATGCTGAGTTTGAAAGAAGTTGCTTACCTTCAGGACAGGAGCTGTGATTCCCACATCCTCTTCCCATAGCTCCACAGGTCTGAAGGGGAGTTGGATTTCAGGTGCTCCTCTCTTTTATGTGCTTTCTGCTGTGTAGTTTACACAAGCCTTCATGTCTGTTGACTTGCACACCAGCAGTATGCAATCTAGTCATAAGCACCACCTAAGGGTGGGGTTTTTTTTGGCAAATCTCTTTTTTTTTTTTTTTTTTTTTAATGTGCAACTTAGTTAACTGAAATGGGAAAAATATTGAAATGTTTCGTTATGCATATAGCCCATAAAAATTATTTAAATACAGGCCAAAGAGAGCTGCAAAGGCCTTATGTCCCTCTGCTGGAGTGAAATTTCCCTGAAATCAAGAGACACACACAAGTCTGCTTCCATAGTTTATTAGTACAAACAATGCAAACACAAGACTGTATATTGTTTGAAGACTGCAATAGATTTCTAATTTAACAACTCTGTAACAAAATTTAACTAAATTTGACATTTATGAAAATATAAATCTCTGATTGGGTAGGTTTTCCCAACGATACAAAGTTTACATAAAAACATTCAATATGATCTATTAGTTGCAAACAAGTTAGGAAAAATCATTCAAGTCACTTATTATACTATATTGGCTTGTACACTGAACATTCACACACTACATTAAGATCGAGCTTAGCATTCATTTCTTGGAAATCTGTGACATGGAGCTCCGATTTTAAAAATAAAATTATTCTGTTTAAATAATTTGACAATATTTCCACAGATGTGCCATCTTTAAGGTATGTAAGGAAGGGAAAAATATTTTATCCTTTCAGATGTTGTCCAGTATATATTTTTACTTGGAGAAATGTAAATTTTTTTATGGCATTTGTAATTATTTCACAATTTCTGCCCTGAAACTGGTAAAACTGTACAAAAGGCTCAAAATAGTTCTAAAGCAGAAAGTGAAGCTTGTACATATGTGGAAGTAAGAAAAACCCATTACAAACTGGACCAGTAAAGGTCCTTGGACAGCCTTTACATTTAGTGGAGAATTTCAGCACATATACAAACAGTCCCAGAGTGTTTGGTCATTTGATCTGTATTTATAATGGGAAAGAACAGAAATGATAGTAAGGCAAATGTTATAAGGATTAATACATGGCAGGGCTGAAAACTGTTAAGATTACTCTAGGGACATAGGAGATACTTTAGATTTTATTACGACAAAATGGATAGCAACCTTTTGACATAAAGAAATTAATGTGTTTAACTGTTCCTCTGTAACGCCCTTTCTGTTGAAAAAATTTTCATTACGACCTGTACTAATACACACTATGAAGACAAAAGATTTCCCTAAAACAAAAAATAAAACCCCAATCCCTATACTTCTTTTACAACCTAGGATTTTTATAATTTTTATCACAATACAGAAACCTGAAATCCCTGCATGCAATTAAAAAAAGAAAACTTTCAGTTCATCCTTTAAGGTGAGCAAATACTTGTTGCCTCACATGCTGATATGTTTGCAGCTGACTGGCACCTACTCCATTCAACCCAAAGATTAATCCCAATTAAAAAGAAAAATAAAAGTAGGTATTTTTAAAATGATGATGGAATGTATCAAGTGTTCCAGGTTGGCAGGTGACATCTTGTCATTGCACCATCAAGCAGAAAAACACATTTTTGCAACTTGGCATAAAGCTGACTGTTAGCTATAGACCCATCTAGGTGACTTGGAATATAAAATAGTGATCTGACTCTTCTCACCAATCATGTGGAGATTTAGTTCTAGTTAAAACAGTCTGTCAACCCCAGATGTGATCACCTGACTTCTGTAATAGCGTAACAATTTTGATAGTATTGCTAGAGATTTTTAATCAAGGCCCTGGTGAAATTCTGGACTGAACCTTGTATTCCAAAATTAAAAAACCCCTGCAGCCCATTTGCTTTATGTTTACTTTTATGTTTACATAAATGTAAGACAGGAAAAAAACAGCTGGTCTGCCCTCTGCTGTTTCTACTTGTCTTTCAAAAACACTGATTTTTACACGAATTCAGAAAACATATCTATGCAATTATACTATTCAGGTAAGCTCATCCATATAGTTACTCAGTTGTCAGAGGCAAAACTGTGTCCTCTGCAATCTATGGCTGAGCACACTTTCTCATAGCAATAGTTGTGTTTTTTGGTTGGTGTTGCTTCACTCACCTCAGGCTCTGTAACTGTAATGGGGCTATCCCTTGCAAATACTTCTGTTGATTCCCTCCAAATGCAGTCTGCAGTCACTTTGAAGCTGTAATTGTGACATTTTGGCCTAATCACCTGTGTTGTGTTGTTGAAAATCTGACGGCTGTTTGAAGTAGCAATTTTGATTTTCAGTGCAGCATCAACTCGATCCACTACAGTGTAAGTACCTATACTTCCATCATCAAATCCAATAATAATGTTTAAATGTCTCTGCGACAGTGTAAGAAAAGTAGGAGTTTTATAAAGAGAACAGGCACCGATGTTTTTGCCATCTGCTAGCCTCATTACAATTAAGCTAGAAACTGCACCATTGTCATCATCTTCTTCACCACGAAAACAAATGTACACAAGATAGCGGCCATCACGAGACAGCCTCTGCCGCCAGATAATGCCTGGAGCATGGACCACACGAAGTTTTCCGCTGTATAAATCAAGCACATTGATGTTCTCATCACCACGGGTTATAATTCCTAGCTTCCCGTTTGGAGATATTTCAAAGTCTTCCAATTTTTTTAAGAAATTGGTAGGCAATTGTACACGTCTGCAGATGACTTCTTCTGTGAGGCTCCAGATGTTCACGGTTTCGGTAGATGTTATAAATACTATAATATCTGGGCAGTCTGGTATCAACTTAATATCCACAATGCTTGCACCATCATCACAGCAAAACTTCTTTGTTATACTGCCTGTCCAGAGACTCACTGCCAACACTTTGTTCTTTGCCATTCCAACTACAAATGTATTTGCAGTTGTTATAAATGCATTCTCTAAGGCAACTAAAATATTGCAAACCCTATGTCCTGTGGCTAGTCTCCAAACTCTGGATGCATTTTGCTCACAGAGAGAGACTACAAACTGATCATTATGAGTAATCATTAGCTCTGAGATTTTTTGTCCATTAATGCGAAAGATATTTTCACCACTAACAGTGTGCCATACATACTGGCTGCATTTATCATCTGATGTAACCATTATCTCTCCAGAAGAGGTCAGCACACAGTTTTCAACAATACCTTCATGCTTGAACACAGCTTCAATAAATCCAGTGCTGAAGTTCCACTTATGGACAGCATCTGATCCATCCAATGTGTATATTAATTCACCTCTGGCAGGCAACACCAGCCTTTGGATAGGCTTGCCAGATTTGTCAATATTGGACATAGCAGTTATGATGTCTATATCCCAAATAGAAAGGACACCACTGGTGGATAAGGATAGCAGCATGTTATGATGACTTGATTTAATTAGCCTAACTATAGTTCCTGAGATTTCCTGTAAGCTTGCCATACACTGCCCCGTATCTCTTCTCCAAACAAAAATGGCTGAGGTATTTTCCATTGAAGCAATTATACAGTTGCCATTTTTAGACAACACAGCAGATATAAAGCGCTCATTGTGTTTAGCTCTAAACTTTTCGGCCACCTTCCACACATGAGTGTCAAGAAGTTCAATGCTGAGAGCCTTACAGATTAAAATTGCACTTTGGTCTTCAGAAAGCTCTATGCTGACGACTTCGCTGTCTTGTCTTCTGCAGTCAAAGTCATCTGTAAGCTGGGGATTTGTGATCTCCTCTGTATTCCAAACAGAGAGGCTACCCTCATTGTCTACCATCACCATTTCTTGGGCTGTGTCCAGAATGAGAAGAAATTTCACAAATCCACTTGAAAACTCAGAGGTCACGGTGGCCAGCTTCTCTCCGCTGCCCAAGTGAAAAATGGTTGCAGTGTTCAAATACTGTCCACAGAATGCATAAACTCCATCTGGAGAACACTGCACGCAGGTCACTTCATACCAGCAGTGGAAGTGATAGAGAGGCCAGCCATAAAGCAGATCTATTACAGTAACATCTTTACTAGCCTCCAGCCAAGCAAGCGCATGGTTAACTGATAATGTAAATCCGCTTATGAAACTGGAGCCCCCCCCAATTCCACAATGCTTTGACCCCTTAATTTCTACCTCAGACAGAAGACAGGAATTTATATTATCATATATCAAAAGAGTGTTGTTTGTTGTAGCCACTATGAGATACTTTTCATCACTAGTAAGCTTCATTCCTAAAATAACGGATGGAGATGTTGTAATTTGCCTTAGTAATTGGCGGGTCTCTACATCCCAAGTGCTAATGGAGCCATTTTCCAAAGCAGCAATAATTGTGCTGGGATTAAATGTAGGCAAAATCTCAGTGACATGCATGCAGCTGGATGACAAAGGCAAGCGCTCAGGGCTGTAAGTCACATCCATGGAAGAATGCAAAGGTACAATAGAGCAGTACTTGGGTCCGTCCTTGTCGCATTCTAAGAGGAGATGTCTCAGTTTGGGCAACGAACTTACTACTGGGAGAAGCCTCTGCTGCAATTCAGCTGAGAGTGAACCTGGGTATTTTACTACTTTGAACTTTATACTGCGGAGGGTACTGGCCAGAAATTTCAGCTCCTTTTCTTGAGAGTAGGTGTAAGCCAATTCTATGTCAGAAAGTGCTTTATCAAACTGCCCTATTCTGATCATGGTGTACAGCCAGCTGAAGTTCATAATAACTCCATACAGAAGATCATCAGTTCTTCCACATCTTGTCAAGTGATGAATAAGCTCCGTCATTTTTCTATGGTTGATAAAAAAGATATCAGGTTCTAGTGGGTTACACTGAAAGACCCATGGCTGATCTGGTGCCTGCCTGTCAAAAGCAGTCTGATCCATGCAATGTTTTTCATCCTTGTTCAGGCTTCTACTATCATGGTCAGGACAGCCACTCAGATATTGGTCATTGTTGTAAAAAGGTTTTCTTCGTCCACCTGACCAAACACCAAGAAAATACTCTGCCATGACTGTGTGCATTTCACGTAAGTCTTCTTCATTGTGCAGGTACAATTTCTGGGCAATTAGTTGCAAGTGCCTATTTGCCCAAAGAAGCAGTGTTACATTTTTTACCTGTCGCTCTATTAAATACCCCTGTAAGCCCTCCTTAAGCCTAGCAATATATATATATGGGATTCTCAATGGATTACTCTCTCTGACACTCTCATTCAGTTCATACATAACACTGTTGTCAAGGGCTAAAATATCTTCCAGTTCCATTTCACTAAGGCCAGATTTAGACATAGTGATGTAGCCAAGTGCTCTTGACAACAGTCTTGATCCACACTTGTTTTCCAGTGACCAAAACAGTTGCTCTATGCTTTCATGGACAGTGACACTGAGGGAGGACTCATCCACATCCTTGTGTGATCTCCAGTTCCTGACCTCTCTGAAGGTTAAGTTCACAAACATAGGCAGTGTGCACTTGGAGAATGCCTCATTGACATAAATTTGTTGCCCTGATGTTACTTTTCTTTTAACTCGCAGAAGCTGATGTTTCAGTACTTGACTACACATCTTTCTGTCCCTTGCAGTCAATTCAATATAGTTGCTTTCTTCATGAATAAGGCACCTCAGTTTTTGCAGGATCCCATGCTTGTTTGGCAGTGTTGACAAAATTATCCGTACTGAGCGGGGAAGGTGAATGGGAAGCCACCAGAGCTTCCTACCATCATCACTATCTGTTAGTTGTTCTAGGGCATCAAATATTATCACCAGCGGCCTGTGAAATGAAGACTCATTCAAGAGATTGATGAACAAGTCCCGAAGGTCATGAATCTTTTTTGGGTAACTTTGTACGAGGCAACGATAGTTGACTGCTAGTTGTTCACAAATGCTGTGAAGTATGTTCTTCAGATCTGTACTCGTTTCAGTAGATCCCAAAAATCTTATAACTACCACGGGGTCAGAATCTGGTCCCATCTCTTCTTGCAACCAGGAATAGGCCTAGAATATAGAACATAATTCAGCTTATATCTCAGTGAAGCACAGTATAAATGTGAGTTTATAAACAGTTTATAAATAGTGATAGCCTACATATAAATAAACATAGAAATGCTTTCACTGGCAGAATTCAAGGTGGGTTGATTTATGTGCACTGAATGAAATTCATATCATGTATCATCTTTGTTTAGCACAGATAGTGTCTCGAAACACTCATATGCACAAAAAAGCTTATGTCAAAAGGAACATGAAGGGAATGTAGTCTGTAAATCCAAGGGTATCTGCAAAATCTGCATCTCACTTCTGAAAGTAAGTAGGTAGAGAGAGTTTCTTATAAATTAACTTCCTTAGACACTATGCAATGTCATCTCTGGACAGGGAGATCAGCCTACAATCTAAATCTGTTTAATACTGATTTCCAGCTGAGTATAAATGCATGTCCCTAGAGGACACGGATCTGTATACAGGTTGCCCTTAAGTAGCTGGTTATCTTAATCTCTGGCCCACAGAATTACACTGCCTTAGTGTACATGTGTCCTTCGCTCTACAACAGTGACACAAGGAGGAAAAAGTGTCTGTCTCTTGAAGTTTTATTGGCTAGAGAACTGTAAGCAAGTGAGCAATGTGGCTTTAAATCTTCCCGGCCTATGCAGGCTAACACACTCAGTTCTCTTACTTGCTACATCTTTTCACCTCACTTTATGTTGTTACAGTATTTTAAAAGAAAAGCATAATCGAAGTCTCTAGGTTGACTTATGTGCTCAGATCTGAAATGAGATGTTCAGTTGCGAATCCCAATTTCATATACACAACTAATGTGACTCTATAGGAAATAGATAGAGGGATTTTAAACAGTATTGTTCCCCTCTCCATTTCCTTCTGGCTGATACAGCTGTTTCCTAGCCCACTATGCTAAATTCTCTGACCATCTTGCAGAGAACTTGGAGTTGTGACTCCCAGCTGGAGAATTAGGCTTAGAGATGCCTGCTTGGTCTTTTTCTGCACCCTTGCACAAACTGTTTCATTCATTTCCCTGTAGTAATCAGTTTGATGACTTAAACAGCATATGTCTGATAAATAAGTATAGGTATTTTTGCAGATTATTTCAGACAGATTTTTAGCACGTGTATTACACTAATTCATGAGATGGAATGCCTTGGAAAGAAATACTGCATTTGTGTCTACGACTAAAACCAGCATATGATGTTTAGATGGTTGTGGATTCACAGGAGCTTGATGGAACAAGAGAAAAGATCATTCTAAAATACGTGTTGTTAATTCAAAATATACTGATTCCTATTAGACTTCTAAGAGTTCTGATAAACTATTTCTGTTTTGGCTAAGCACATGATACAGATATGTTATTATTGAAAGGTAACTATTTTTCTGCATATGTGTAAAATAATAAGCTGAATATATCTTTTATTATTTTTATTTTGTGTATTGAGGGCTGATATCAGATCTGCTAACAAAAGGAAGAATAAAAAGTAAGTTGGCCTTTATACACATTAATACTCTCAACATGACATTTTGTAAGGTATTTATTTACCTTCTTTGCTGCTTCAGCTAATAAAAGAGTCTTTCCTGTGCATGGTCCTCCATATATGATTAAAGGGTTAATGTGTCCTATTTTGCTACGTAAAATATACTTGTGAACTATGTTTAATGCCTCACATCTATATTCATAAAAGGTGGAGTACGTTTTACACAGCGATGAGTGTTGAAGAACTTCATCATACAGCATATCTGTCTCTGTGTCAAAATTCTGCTGCACTGTAGCTTGGATTATATCAATCATGTCTTCATAGAACTGTTTGCCAAGTCCTTCAATGTAGTGGTTCTCTACTTCTTGGGAATAACCCAGTTTCATGTCACAGTGAGTGACAGATGTGTACACTCTCAGATTGGATGATGCGACAATGGTAGGAATGAATTCATCCCTGAGCTTGATCAGTTTCTCATGGGCTTCAGGATCTCGTAGAAACTTCCCTGCTGTATGTACCACATCCATGTATTTTCCCATCTCTGGAATTTTAACAAAACGCTCAATGTTGGCAATTTTCCGAATGTAGCAAACACACTTCTTTAGGAAAGCTGGTGTTTGTTTACCCAAGGCAAAATCAAGTTCATCTTCAATAGCTGGGGATGAAAAGAGAACAGAGAGTCTCTGTTAATTTTTCTTTATAAACAGTTCAAGAACATACCCTACCCCCAAGAGGCAGACTCTTATATGATTGCATCTGTTCTCTGTAAAAAACAGAAAACCCAGAAAATTCGCTGTCTGCTTTTGTATGGGTTGTAGTATCAAGAAGCAGAACAAGCCTTTTTTTTCCCCTTTTTAGTTATATCAGAAATGCCAACAGAAATGTATTTTCATGTTTGTGGAAAGATTGACAGGAAAGACAATAAATGAATACATAGAAATAGTTAGTGTGAACTTTACCAGAGGAAAGATATCTCTTTGCTTGGCTGTGTTTCATTTTTCCTTTCTCATACAGCAATTTCACAGCAGTCTTAAAAATCTTCTTAATCTCTTCTGATATATCTTGCCACTTGTTCTCATTCACAGAGTTTGAAGAAGATTCCATCTTTTAAAAAATATCCATAGTTAAACAGTAGGTCAAAATAACATGGTAACAGAGAAACATATATACTCAAAAAAAAATTAATAATGTATTCCATTTTAGAATTTAAAGAGTTAGCTATTTTAGTATAAGCAGCTAATGCAATATTTTTCAAGAATAAGGCCAGTAACACCTGTACAGAAAGTTTGAGAATCAAACCTGAAATAATAATAAAGCAGCAGTAATACTGCTAAAATTATCGCTCCTTTAATGAGAAGTAACAGTGTTCATAATTTAAACCTGGATTTCAAAACTGAAAATGAGGTTCCTGGTACCTCTAATTAAGTAATTAACCTTATATTACCTACCAGATTTTAAAAATACAGGATTATATGTGACATTACTTTTATTCATTCATTGCTATAGTAACAGTAATCTTAGTGTCATCAGAGAGGAACTAATATAAATTCACTAATCCTTTCAGATGGTATCTTGAAAATGCTGTGATGGGAGGCTTTAAGGCAGCTAGGCTTTACTTACTGCAGATGAAATGTTTAAGGGGTCTTCAGTTCTCCTGGAGAGTGTTACAAAAAAAAAACCCAACAGCCTCCATGATAAGCTCTCCAGCAACTCTTTCTTGACATGTTTACAGCTGTGCATCTTTTACTACTTTCTTTTTATCAGATCTAACTCTATCTTATGTCTTTAAGTTATATTACATCTATTTTCCGTCTTCAAGTTACAACTTTAAATTATGAACGTCTTTTTACTTAGTCCCGTGTATCAGTAACTTCAGAAGAGCTACAAAGGTTTAACAATAATAAAAAAACCCCACGAATACAGTATGCACTCAAAACGAAGTGAAAACTCTTTTAAGGACTTCATTTTTTGTACACTAAAATCTGTCCTTGGGTATTCTGGATGTGCAGGAATCTAGAACAGAGCCCTGATAAATATATACCATTTTTATTGTCATCAGTAAAGGCTTGTTTTAAAAATGATAAAATCTTACTCAAGATTTTAAAAAATCTTGTTAGAACACAGTAAATGTGATATCTGACTCAAGATAGTGCTAAGTGCTTGTTTGACTGTTAGAGAATTTTCTTCTATGAGGATAGAAGAGAAAATATGCGTTTCCTCTGTAAGTCCTGTTCACTGAAATCTAGCAAAAGAACAATACAAAGCAGAAGAGCCTAAGCTCTCTTTGTTACAACATCAGGGAAGGGAAGAGAAAACTGTACAATTGTCTCACTAACCTCAACAGATCATGCTCTAGCTGTTATCAGAGACCACATCAATACAAGGGTCATGATCTGGTGTTCCGTCGTGTTTTGCGGCTGCTCCCTTCAGCATGTATGGGAAAGGAACATTTCAGCAGCAGTTGCTCAGGTGTGGACAGGGCTGTAGAAGCCAATTCAGAGACAGCAGCAAGTGCCTGGCCTTGCACACTGCCTGCCTCTAACAGATAAGAATTTTGTGAGCAGGTGACTTTGACTTACCGTATTCTGGTAGTTCTTCAGCATTTCAGATTTTGGTCTGAGGTAATATGCTGGTGGCACTGCATTCTCATCCCTGCAGTACCACTCTTCTAAAATCCTTGTCTCTAGTTGTGCCTCTACAGCAGCATCCAGGATCATTTCAAATTCTGCTGATTCAACTTCCCCTGGTATTCGGATGTTCCCATACTTCTCTCCCAATAGGCCCTATGTATTTACAGGAAAGTAGAGATTAAATTTTTCTTTTTCATTATGCAGAAAGCCTCTTCAGGATCTGAATTTCATAAAAATAAGTCTGGTAGTAGTTTAACGACTTTGAAATTGCTGGGAAGGGAAACAAATACTGTGTGAGATGAATTACTGTTAAGGGTACTGTACTGAGCTGTGTCTTACTATGAAGACTTGGTAAAATTTCAAGTAGATGTATTGTCTTTCATAATATTAACTGGTAATAAAAATAGAGGCATTCCAAAGAAGTAATTAAAGAACATGTAACATACTTAGCACAGTATTGACTCATGTGTTGCTGAGTTCCATTAGTCACAGCTTGAAATTAAACTCACATGAAAAAGCAGTTGTGGAAATACTTTTCTCTGGACTCAGAACAAGGCTGTATCTCTGGATTCTTTAACTCTTGACTTCATCCTCAGAAAACATTGTTCTGTTTGATGAAAACTCACATGATGTTGTGCACAGCTCATATTGGTACTTTTAAATGTTGCTTATACCAGCTATACCAAGGATCAATGTTGCAGAACCAACTGCTGCTTTGCTCTCCTATATTCTCTTGTCTTTGCCACAGTAGCTTTCCATTGAATGAACAGCAGGGCAAGGAAAGACCAAATGCCAAGTGGAAATGAATCAAACCTCATTTTAGTACTTAAATGCCTATCTTTTGTATAAAGGTTTATAAAAGTTTTTAAACTGTGGCACAGAAGATATTTCACTTTCAAAAATAAGGATTAAAATACTGGTCATGACACTGTAAATATTCTTATTTGAATTTATTTATTTAGTATGCTGTCCATAAATATTTTATAAAAATATGATTTTAATATCCTAAACTTTATAGATGATAGTGTTACAGGAAATTACAGTAATTTTTTGACAATTTTTTTTCAAATTTGTGATCATCAGATCAGTTCTGCATTAAATACTTGGTCCACAGAAGTCAGTAAGAATTCTTACTAAAGGGAGATTTTTAAAAACTCCTTCCTCTTTTTAAATGTATTCAGTAAAGATCTTGAATTATTGAGAAGGAGTACTTAATGCAGAGAGGAACCAACACTATCAGCATTTTGATTTGAATCGGAATGATCTCTTAGTAAAGTTATGCTACTGCAAACACAATAGTACCCTAAAAATGTAAATTAACTTGTTTGTAAAGACTAATATCTAAATATTCATTATTTTTTAAACCACTTGTGATAATGAGAAGCTCTTTTAAACTATTCCAGCTCAAGATGACCCTGAAAATCAATAACTAATGATGAAGTCTGTTTCACTGATTACAAAAGCATGAAGCAGCAGATCACTTTTCTGAATCCAGTTGTGTTGGCAGAAGGTACTTCAGTGGTTCACCATGCCAGATGCTGCAGCCTCAAAGCACTCATATGAGAGTAGTGCACAAACACTTCCTAACCTCTTTCAGGGAAAACCTCCTCAGTTAGCTCAGACCATACTCCACACTGCATAAAGTAACCTGGCTGATTTTTGCCTGGAGCAGCTGAGGTAGAATTCACATGGAACTGCCATGCTGGCTTTAATGGCAAGCAGTTGTCATCCTCCAACAGGGGAGCAGTGACAAAGAACTGGTGGACAGGAAAAAGTCAGTGTCTGTCCTCTGCTTAGGAGAAGTAAAGAAATGTAGGAACTGTGATAGTTCATATAGCCCAGGTTCCAGTTTCTGACAAGTCACAGCACCCAAGACCTTTGAGCTCCTCCAGTAAAGAGGCATTAGAGGAAAGCTGGGTTTGCCTGGCTGGCCATTCAGATGCCAGAGCAGCTTCACTCAGGGTGCACACCAAGGAGTCAGAAGAATGGAACAAATCTGTTCAGTAACTAGGATTATATAATAATTTAAAAAATTAAATTAAATGATCCAGAATTTTTATGTGAATTTATTTTTTCTATGAGATCATTCTAACTAGTTGTTCCTCTCATAGATAGAGCTATGTTGCTTCACAAAATGAGATAGCTGGGAAAAATCTCGAATCTTTTACTGTTCTGATCTATTCATACAGCCCTATAATTTCAGAATTCTGAAGCTGCAAAGGTTAAACAAAATATAATATTATTTTCCTTTATCATTCAAGTGAGATTAATAACTCATATTATGCTGAATTCAAAAGCCTTTTCACATTCAGGTTGGTGCAGAAATCTTATAAATTCCTCTCAGAGGAGCTCTTACTTGTACAGAAATTATGACTTAGAATTCACTAAGCTACACTTTGTCTGAATTTAAGTCCAGTGGATTCAATAGACAGATGACTGTGCAAAGATCAACACATGGGCTCTTCATTAACAATACTAAAATGTCGACATTATTTCATTTAATCAACTATGTTTTGGAATTATTCTGTGTACTTTTCTGTTTCTCTGGTATGTGCAGCTGCTCTGTTTTGTGCTGTTCTCTCTCCACTGTACTATAGATAAATAACAATTGATAGTACTTTAAAATTAAATTATATTTTTTCTTGCTTCTCATCTGACATTACAAAAGACATTATGTAAATAATCTTGTATTAGTGATCATCCTCCTGAATACTTGAGCCGAACAAAACAAAAAGGAACTTTGATGTGATCCAGCAAATCCTAAACACTGTGCTGAGCAGGTCTATCATTTAGACCAGGGCAGCCCAAGGCACTGCACTGCAGTTGTGTTCCTGTTGAAGCCCTGACAGAAGTTAACTGAGGTCCTGGTGTTAGTACTTGACTCTGTGTAGACAGATGATGGAAAAGTCTTCATGGAGTCACTCCTATGCTTTCTGATAACTTCGGACTAACCTCAACCTACAGCCCAGTTTTACTGGCCCTTTAGCTGAGGTATTGAAATGCAATTCCTTTTCATTTTTCAGGAGAGAACAGAAGTAACTGACACTGTTTTTCTAAAGGACGATGGCATCACATCCCAGACTGGAAGCAGGGGGCATGCTGAGTAAGTGCAGCTGTTTTCTGCTGAGAAACTGATGCTTGAATGTTGGGTTATGACACATAAACACTCCAGGTTCCTGGGGAGTAGTTCTTCACCTCAACACACCTTCCTCTAGATCTGCAGTGCATGCTTTCCAGTAGCAGTGGCTAAGAGACTAAGGAGTGTAAACAGACTATATGTATTTGTTGGAATTTTAATAGACTACTTGTTTGTAAGGTTACATGATTGCCTTAGGAGGAGTGCACTTGCATGCATGGGCTGTGAAAAGTACATCTTCCCATGTTAGACACAGAGGTGAGGCTTGGAAGTAACTCCTTCCCTCTACTCTTTTGGTGTCATTATGGTTAAATTCATATCTGGTGTAGTGTATCAGGGTACCACAAAACCACTCAAACCTTAGAGGCCTAAATAAGAGAAGCTCTGAATGGCACTTTTCCTCCAAGGGCTTCAGTGTCTGAACTCTATCCATGCCAGAGGCTTGCAGCAGCCTCTGGAAATATCTGCCCCATCTTCATTTCCCTATAGGTTCAAGTAAATGCAGATTTCTTCGTAGAAAAACAAAGCAACAGGACTGAAAGAAAATTCAATTTCTCACAATCTTCGTGTTGTTTCACACTAAGTCTGCTATAAGAATTGCCATTATTTCAGACCTCTTTGAAAAATATTAAAGTACTCTGTAGTAAGAACCTAAAACTTAAATTTGTGATAATAACATTGCAGCATTTTGATGACTATTATGGGAAATTATTTTTAAAGGGAACAGTAATGTTTACGCTGTGCTCAGTATCAAGGGACAGTTTTATATGCAGACTCGTGAATCAAAATCTCCCACCTGATGAGTCATTTTCCTTTAATAGTAAAACACAAATTAAAGATTCATTAGATTGAAGGTGACTGAACTGTATAAAACTACCAGGCTGACAAACATGTATAAAACCCTCAATAAGCATTTGTGTTTAACAAAACTTTACGGAATTAACATACAGCAACCTCAGCAGTAGCCTGGTTAGCCTTCACAGAATCACAGAATCATAGAATGGTTTGGTTTGGAAGAAACCTTAAAGATCATCTACTTCCAAGCCCTCTGCCATGGGCAGGGACACCTTCCACTAGACCAGGTTACTGAGCTCCATAAAACATGACCTTGAACATTTCCAAGGACATTTTGTTGAGCCTTAGGCTGAAGTCACTATTAAATGAAGGTTAAAAAACTACTGTTTAGATGAAGATCGATGATATTTTTCACTCTATTATTCTTGGTGTGGAAAGATATTAAAATTATAGGCACAGTCAAAATAATGACCAAAAGGAGGAAGCAATGAAGATTTGGATTTGATCTTGAGATATGAGGGATTCACGGTGCATTTAATGTAATTAGTTCAGACATCTTCACTAAAATGTTTATGAGCCCTAATACCATACCTTATACTGAAACAGAACAAGTTGAAGTTTTAGATATATTCAATTCCAACTAAGATATTTAGTGGTAATTGTAATAAAAAGCAAGCTGTCAAATAACAGCAAGTCATATTACTGCTTGGTTTAATTAATCTGTTTTTTTTTTTAAATTATTTATTAGCATTTGCAAACCGAGACATTTGAGAAGTCAGATTTGTAATGGCTTTGAAGAAATTTCTGATACTTTTCAACTTAAGAGAACAGTTTTTTTGCCATATTGCCAAATTCAGGAGAGATCTGATACAATGATCTTTTGCTGGGCTTCATGGATTTGGTCCTATTTCTTGGTCTGTAAGTTCCACATGTGACACTGAGTGCACTCATATGTCCTCTCTGCCTCTTCTCAGAGCAGTCCTGGATTGCCAGCTTTTTGAGGAATAAGCATTCGAGAAATCATTTTTAAAAGAATTAAATCTAACCTCAATTAATTTTTTAACTCAATATACTTCTTTGTGTCCAGATCTAAGCACCTCTTAAAGCAACTTGCTTCTGCAAGATACATGAGAGATTAGGAAGTATTATTGTCCCCATGTGACATAGAAATTAAGCCTGGGCAGGGATTCGGAGCTGGGACAGGTATGCCATAGTTAATCATAACCAGGTAGTGGAAGCTGTTCCTAATTCTCAGCCCTGTCTCTCTTACAGAAAATGCTCACTACTGAAGGAGGAAACCCTTGCCCTCTTGTGATGAGGTCCTGATTAACTTACATTTCAGCCCATTATATTAATGTAAGCTTAAACTACGATCACTTATTCAAAGTAGAACAGCTCCATTAGGAGAAAGAGTATCTCACATTATTGAAGATATGTCGAATGCTTCATGCTCTGGCCTGAAAATTATAGGGATTTAAGTGCTTTTAAAATACCTTGGGATATTAAACTCATCTGTTGTCATGGGTTGGGAAAAGCTAGTCTTACTGCTGTCCTTACTGTGTCTATCATCACAAAGAGAACTGTGGAATGCAGTCTGTTATCATACATGCCTCACCAGGAGGTGCAGAAATCTGGTGAGGAGGAGAGTGTAGCTAGTAGGCCATCATCTAGAGCAAAGCAGGTAATAAGGGAGCACAACCACAAAGCAAGAAGCCTGTTTCAAAATCTTTCCTGAACTGGAAGAAGGACAAGTCTGTGGTCGCAAGGTATAAACCCTACTTACAATGTTTCTGGGCATGAATGATGGGGTAACAGTATGTATCTAAAGGTGTTGCTAGTGCAGCTCCTTTCAGTACAAGAAATTGCATAGCATTGTATAAGTAACTGAGTATTAATTGGAGCAGGAACATGAACCTTAATCTTTCCACAGTTTGCATGAGAGCCCTAAACAAGAGCTACAAAGTGAGTCCTCTAGATCCCTCTCTGTTCTGTGGTCCCTTGCATTTCACTAGCTTCTGTGAATCCTGGAATTAGAGACCTAAACACTGCTTCCTCAGCCTGGACTTCTGGGCTTCCTTCCTTTTGTAGTAAAACGTTTCTTATGAAATAAAATCCTTTTTATTTTTCTCTTTAAAGCCATACATTTCAGCTAAATAGTCATTTTTCTCAGCGAAATGTATTTTTTCCTCTCTCCTTCAGAAACTTGAGATAGGTCTTGGTTTTAGTTCCATGAAAAACAAAAAGATCTGTTGAACCACCGTGTAAGAAAACTGATTGGAATTGGGACTGGAAGGATGAGGTGCAAGTGCTGAGGCCTTTTGCTGTGAGTGCTGTTCCTGACATAAGGTGTAAGAAGAAAAGGATGGTGACTTTCTTGATGCTTGACCTTTCTTTCAGAAAATTAAAGACAGCAGCCAAATCCGGCTGTAAATGAACCAATTCCTTCAACTCTGAACTTCACTCACAGTGCAGTAATTTTAAATCTCAAGGCTTTTCCCTAGTGGTAGGAAGATATAAAATCATGATGAATATCATCTCAGGACATAGTGGGTAGGAGCTAACAGTCCACCTTACAGAGTCAATGTGGGTTAATGACCTACTTCCCTGATACACTTTGCTTCATGAGAACTCTTCTTTTTCCTGGATAAGAAAATATCTGTGGTCTTCCTTCACATTCTTCCTGTCTTCTACATGATCATGAAGCACTAGTTTAGTTCATTTTGTTGCTTTTTCCTTCATTACTTATCATTGCCAACTCTTTGATCAGCCTGAGCATAGATACAGGTGAGAAAATCAAAAAGAATACAATTAGGGAAGAGGTCTGTGAATAGGACTGGAGAAAATTTTCCCTACCTCTGCTCAGAGATCTGAGCTGCTCAGTCACTCTGATTCTCCTTCAAACAAATGTATTATTCCCACATTGCTCTGTTTTAGAAATCGTGTGGGAGATTTTTTGACAAGCATGTACATTTTTCCTTTCACAAAAAGCTCAGGACCTTGCAGGTAATTCCTACTGCAGTCCAGATTTCTGTCAAATCTCTGACAGTTTCTGTAACACTTTACAATAGTAGAACTGGGTAGAAAAATAAACCAGAAGGGTTAGGTTTAATAAAAGGCAGTAGCACACAGCCCAGACTGAAGTCAATAACCTTGTCTATGGAAATCACTACCCTTCCTACAGCAAGTGGGAAATGTACCTATCTTGGAAACAGCAAGGAGGTCAATATTGGTTTTTTAGAGGAGGGCATGGTGGTGTAACCTCTTCTGCAAAATAATCACAACACTCATCCGAGCCAGAAAGAACTGTGAAGGCTTGGAACCCTGCACTGCATCTCATAGGTGAAGTGTGGCCAGTGGAGATAAGCCTCTCCTACTATTGCTGTTTAATGTGCCTCACTGAGCATAGGGACATAAGTATCATGGAACCAAGAAAGGAAGTCGATACTCTGAGCCTATTAGTGGAGTCAGCTGGGAGGACAAGGCACTGGCTTCTGGACACCAAACTCCAGAGTTAAAAGCTATCACTCCTTTGCATTGTAACTGCCCTCTTTGGTCTGCTTTGTATGCAAGGGGCAATATCGTTATTTTCTGAGGAATATGATTCTTGCTAGTGTTTATCAGAAAGGCTGCTTAGTTTCTGAATTTCCATTTTGAGATGGTATTTAAATGATAAATTATGAGGAAAAGAGCTTATATTGAGATAAATTTCAGCATATCAAGAAGGGCTGAATTAGACACTCAAGGGATTGACAGAGGCATTTAGTCTGTAGTAACCCGCAAAGTTGCAGCAGATGGGCAGCGGTTTTTAAGACTGCAAAACCTATCTAAATCCCACTGTAAGTACATACACACACTCTTTATTGGAAATAAACCTATATATTTACGCTTTTTTGTGACAAGATTAAGCTGTGTTTCTCAGTAACATACATAGCCACTATGAAGGTATTAGAAAGTGTTAATTAATGAGTATTATCAGAGGCAGATATTGCTGATGGCATAATGGAATTTTTAACACTCCTCATGACTTTAGGAATACTGAAGCTAGTTTAACATGACATGACATTTAACTGTAAATTTCTTTTTCTGTTTTTTTCCCCTTCTTCTCAGAACCAAACAGATTGGGGTTCATTGATTCTACAAACAAAAACCTGATTTTGTAATTAAATGTCAAGAAAATTATTTCACAACTTATATAGAATAATGCAGTCACTGGGACCCTGCTATGACCCGTGACTTTGTAGTGTGCACTCAAAAACACTGTTAATAAATGTTTTAGGTATAACATAAAAGAAGGCCAAAAAGCAAATTTTTAGTATGTAACATTAGTTCTAGCAGATGATAATGCATCCAGAATTTAGACTTTATCACAGTATGCAAAACAAGTACCAGAGCATAACGTCAACTCTGCTGTACAAGCACATGTGGAATGGCATATGTTATTTATGTTGACTAGTTCCTCGATTTTAATTACTTTTATTTATGATTTTTGTATCCTTATGTGCTAATTGTAACAAAGTATTATGTTTTCCAGGCCAGCTGGCATTGGCTTTTGGGCTTGTTATTTGGATCAGTTGGTGGCTGGTACTATTTAAACAGGTACTTTATCAATCTAGTCCTTCAAAGAAACTATTATTCCTGAAAACAAATTATTAGAAAATTCCTTGCAAAAGAAGAGTACAATTTTCCTTTCCGAGCAATGCTAGCAGTATGATGGACCAGTAAACATAAAAATGATGTAGAAGTAGTGGTCCTTTTTTATGTTCTTAAATTATTTGCTTACATTCCCTACTTTTCACATGCTTGGAGGGAAAGAACCCCTTTTACTGTTTATTAAATTATAAATTTGGAGGGGGATAAAAAGGATAGTAGCATAGTTGTAGGATGAAGAGAATGATTTCCTATGAAAAGAAATTAATAATCTAAATTGCAATAACAATTAAGTAGAGAATGAAAAAATGTGGAAGGGATCTTCAAAGAAGCTTAATGGAAAAGAAGACAAGCACTATGATAATAGAGATTGAAGCTTTCCTTGTCTTCATAAACCAAACCCCTTAGGCACTTGATAAAGGTTACAGATTATCAAAACCAGCATTACTCAAAGCGTTCAGAGTGTCAACAATCTTTAGAGCCATTTCACATCACCAAACTTGGGTCTGTTACTGAAGAACCAAAGGCCCTCTGAAGTGGATCTGTGTATTTGAGAAAAGGGAAGGTGTATATGCAAAGTGCAAGACACAGTATTAGTATCTCTCTTTGAATTTACTCACTGCCTGATAAATATCGTAAAATATGCTGGTTTTTTACACAGAAGTAGCATAGCAAAGTTTAGAATCCTCTACATTCCCCTCACTTCTGTACAATAGCTGATGTTGGATTTTTGATTTACAGTTTCATTTGTAGAGCAGATCATTACATCTACCTGATTACAATAGTACTTCAGAAGATGGTTTGATAAAGCTCTTGAGGGTTGAGAGGCAATAAATCTCATGCAGCCTATTTCTTCCTCGACACATAACACAGAATGATGGAAATATGACTTCATGTTAGTATTGTTCTCACCAATATGGTCATTATATTAAATATAATACTCGACCTTTCTAGAATGCCGCACCAAAACCCACATTTATGTCAAGGAAAAGGAGTACAGTGACTTAGCAGAAAAGATGCGCAGTCTTCTGACTGAAAATGCAAGCTGTTTTAAGATTACATAAAAAACCCAAGCAGTTTTTATGTTCCATGGAAAAGCTGTCTAATGAATCTTGTACCTATTTTCAAAGGGCCATGTTTAAAAAATGGGTAAATAATTTAGATTTAGAGAATCAGAGATGATTCCTAGGAAAATATGTTCTCATCCCTAAAGCAGATTAAAGATTTCACTTACAATACCTAATCGTATAATATCCCCAATGCTTGATTTCACTTTCTGTGTATATCTGTTGTTCAGAGACAAACTACATGGAAAGGGATAGACACCCTTTAGCTCTTGGTCTCGAGGCTTTGAAAGAAAACCAAAGCTTGCTGAGGGAAAAGTTGCATACTATGTCTTCAAAATTTATCACTTTATTTGTTTTGAAGGGTTTCAAAAATAAGCAAAGCTGTACTTTGACATTCACAGAAAAAATCTTTCCTCTTGGTCAAGTCCACATAAAACACGATTAATATCTGCAGACATATATTTTACTCAATGCCAACAAGTCCTGTGGAGCCATTCCTGTTGTGCTGTATGACCCCAAACTCTAACTAATGTTAGAGGGAGTTCTTCTTTGGATGGGTTTTGAGTCAGATGTGGAGTGAGAAGAAAATTCATAATTTGGTATTTCTTTCTTGGAATGTACTTTATTGGAAGAGATGGACTGTTGTGCTGTGTCTGGCTCCAGCTCTCTCTTCCCATTCACTTAAAAACTATATATAGAACTGCTTCCTTGAGGAAAACTGAATACTGAAATGCCCAAGACAGATAGCTTCTGCTGAATTTCCAAAAAGTACAGGGTGCTTAGCATTCCCCCTAAACTTGAAGTTTTAGTATAGGCACATTTAAGTGACTTTAGCCTCCCTAACTTAAGGTGTGGGTCAATTTTCCCAGGAAAACAAAAGCAAAATATAAAACAGGCATTCCAGAACCTACATGTATTTAGTTTTCACACTAGGAATAAACCATAAATGACACCAGAACTGAAGTGGGAGTTGAGGAGATTCAGCAGAGCTGTAGTAATATAATTTGGATTTTTTTGTGAGTTAGAATGCACTCAAAATTAATTATCAACCATTTGTACGAAGCAGAGAGAGTGTAGCAGTGTACTTCATGGAAGGATTAAAGCATGCATTATACTGTAGGAAAAAAAAAGATATAGACAGTAAAAAAAAATTCACTCCTCAATTTACCACATTTCAATTTTAGGGTGATTTAGGGACATGCCAAATATTGTAAATTCCTAATATTCTTTTACAATCCTGTTAGAATCCCAAATTTATAATGCTAGGTCTTTATTTCTGTGAAAATGGAAAGAGTTTTATGCTTCTGTAGGGACTGTTCAGGAAGGGATGCATGTGTTGCTCCTGAATTCAGGCCTATCTGTCACTGCCTTCTGCCCTCAGCCTGGACTGAGAGTGTGGAAAAGAGCTTTTATGCATTCCCAGTTGGTCTCTGGAAAGCAGAGGTCAGAAATACACTGTGGGATATCTCAACAGCCCAGTGAAAACAAAAGGGATGATGCAGGAGCTCAAATTGTTTAGACGTGGGAATTCTTGAGGAAACCGATTCAAAATGTTTGGTGTTTCTCATTTCTAAGTGATCAGCTTCCAAAGGTCGGTCCTGTTGTCCATTAGCAAACAAGGAAGATAACTGGTTATGGATACCATTACCAACTTCTTTAATGCTGCAATTAACGAGCTGGCAATAATTTGAGAGGGATAATATAAACTACAATGGTTGTCCAGAGTAGGTAGGTAATCTTTGGACCAGATGATTTAAACGATGGGTGGAGAGATTCTCTAAGGTTTGTGTAATCCCAAACATATTTAATTGAGCAAATCTTTAAAGGTAGCAGACTAACATTTCATTTCCATTTCTCCTTTTCATTTTACAGTCTTCCAGGACACAGTCATGCAAGGACAGCAGTTCATGCAGAGACTGTGCGGTGGCATGCAGATGGAAGAGAGCACCCACGTGTTATAACTTGCAGGGTGTGTTTGAAGAAAAGTGCTGAGAAGCCTGCCAGTTTTCCCATCTGTACTAAGGCATCAACAACAGCAGGTCAGTACTAGAGTATTAGGGAACCTCAGTAAAAGGGAAGTAAACTTATTCTGCAAATGATCACTGCAGACTAATGACATCCTAAATACCTCAAGGTCTTAATTGTTATTAAGCACTATACCTGAATCCCTAAATTAGCAGTCTAGTGTCTCCTTGCTGTTAAAGGAAAAACAGTCATTCAGAAGATGACTCAGGTATTACTGGGGGTATCTATATCTCCAAATTAATTGCAAAAAGTGCCAAGGCTAGATCTGTAATGGGTGAATCCTTTTCATGATCAGTACTAGTTGTGGGATCAAAATATTACCTTTATTATCTAACATCCTGTCTGTGTTGCCATCTCTTACAAATTTACTAGGAAACATAATCCAACAAAATGTAAAGGTTTCGGTGACACTTTGAAAGCATTTTTTCTTTAGTATCGTTGTGCGATGCAGTTTAAGCAGTTCACAATCTAATAAATATACTGTGTTTCAATCTCCCCATGTAGATTCCAGAGAAAACTAGTAGGATTTCTGCATAAAATTTTTATGGAAAGTATTTTTCCCACAGAACTAGTACTTTTCTCCTTATAAATGAATCTTGATACATTATTCTGTAGAACAAAAATAACATGCTATGTATTTACCCAAAGTAAAGGCTATGAGTATGTAAATGATCACATATATTAGGCATTGATTTCACATAGCAGAAAATAACCTACACAAAATATCCAATCTAACAAAAAAACCTCAACCTAACCAAAGCCCAAACAAATCCCCTCTCCCTTAATTGTATCAAGTGTTAGTAGAGCTCAGGCAGCCAGCAAGAGGGGAACTGTACATTCCCAAAACCAGTGATCACAGGAAATTAATTACGCATTTTTTTCAGAATTGCTTCCTCCTTTGTGTTTATGAATAAATGTTAATTTGAATTTTATTGTTTCATATCTGAAGAAAAGATTAGGCACTGCACTAATTTAAGAACGGAATTTAATTTTCTTTTCATCTGATATCACAATGAAGGCACAAAGTGTCAAAAAGAAACCCTTCCAAAAATCAGTCTATACACAGTAGTTAATTCTGAATAGTCCAGTTTAATCCCAGATCTGTGTCTCAATTCAAAAAGTGGAAATTGGTAAGTACAAAAAAATACCCAGCTGAATGGAAGTAGCACATTTTATAGGAATTTCTCAAGAAATGGGAAGTCGCCCAAAACCTGCAGTGCCAAAGTAAATTCTTAATTACGTTCCTATAAATTAAATCTAATTATGCCTTGTTGGAGTAGAACCATCTTCAGTTGGTGTTGTAAATGAAATAAACCCCATCTCACTATGGTACAGCAGAGCAAAAAACAAATGTGCATAAACCGATTTCTCTAATTTGCCATTGGGAGAGCTATTGCTTTGACCCGCACATGGAAAACCTGAAACAAATAACCGAAATCACTGGCTCACTGCAATCTCTTTGCTAACTGATCTGTTCTGTTTAAAAATTCTGATTTTGCTTCATTTCTTTCCTCAGAAACAATATCAGACAGGCAGTTCTTAAAAGCTTCAAGATTCTGAGCTGCTAAAATATGCAGCAATAGCATATGACAAGGTTTTCTCCCGTGTCAGAAATTTTACAACATCCATGTCTAAGGACACTGAGTGTTGCTACAGGAAAAACGCCATGCCTTTCTGTTCCAACTCTGTTTTTTCATCAAAGGGAAGATAAAAAGTAGAAAAATAAACCCAGATGAAAGATATCCAGCCTCTCTAGAGATCTGGGCCAGTGAAAAACAGTGTCACGACAGCATCAAACCCAATCCAGATTTCGTACTCTAAGCACTGGGGTCTTACAGTCAGGCTGAGGATGGCCCTTGTTCCCCAGGCCTTTGAAGCTAAATAACAAAGTGAGGCAAGCAGGTGTATGAATAAGAGCCAGAGAGATGGTTTTAAGGGTGTGATAAAAGTACAGAATGATGCATGCTACAGCTTGCTCTTTGTCTAATCCTTGGCATGGAGAGATGCAATCTCCACCCTTCACAGCAGGCAGTGTTTTGTATCCATTCAAACCCCACGGGATTCTGTGGTTTCAGTTCTCTAAATTTTTAACACTCTTCCCTTAAAAAAATGATCAAGGACTTGTAGTTTTTTTTTCAGAACTCTGTCTTATTATGACAAACCTAAGAATGACAGATCACTTAATTACGTTATGGTACAGAAAATTTTTTCTAAATTATCTTCTTAGCAAATACATTATAGAAAAACATTTATAATAACAAAGGCATGGTCCTAAGATTGTTTTGCACTGAAGTCTAACAAGTGACCAAGGAGAGAACAATCAGTCGAGTATCAGTATATCACAGGCTCAGAGCCTCTTCAGTTTGTTACTGACCTCCAGTCTTTTCACTCTCTAATACCTGGCATCCTAACTTGTCATGGGTTTATGACACAAAACAACAAATGCTGATCAGAGCAGATAGTTCTTTCCAGGTGCTTTTTTGTAAGTCTTTTTAGGCCAGTCAATAATGCATGTGTGAGAAGTACGAGGAATCGTGGCCTCCTTAAACAATTTGTATTTCTTTTGTGATAGTAGTACGGTCAAACTTATCTTGTTATGGGGACTGATCATAAAAGATCCTTCTTTCCTCTCCACTAATACTGAGTAATCACTGTAAATCTACAGAGATGTATAAGTAAACATTTGGATGCAGTATAGCAAATGTACAACAAGGAATGTAAAATATTTTAGAAAGAAGAAAATCATGCATTTTTTACTGAATCATGCATGTTAGGATAGATAACATTACAATTTTGTTGTAAAGTAAAACATTATTTTTATACCCACAACAAAACATGGACCTGCAGAATTTTTCAAGCAATCTTCTAACAGCTTCATACGAGTCTTTTGCAGCTCAGGACTGTCCCATTCATCTGCTTCAACTCCCCAGTATAAGTCTATGACCTGGAAAATAGTATGCAATATAGTTACTTATCATATTCCCTTTCTACTCATCAAATTAAAAATTAGCTTTGTCAACATTTTGTGCACTGCTAATCATTCCTCTGCAGTGCAGTAAAAAAAGCAATGAGGTCTATATCCATTCCTTACACAGACTGGCAGGGTTTCCTCAGGTAAATGACAATTCAAGCTTCTTACTTTCCCTTCCAGATAGTCCCTCCTGGGACAGTGTCTGATTTCATAGTCATATTTTCTGTGCAGAGATTAGCATGACAAGGTCTTGATTTGATGTAGTCTTTATTTGCTACTAGATTGCATATAATGGATAAGTAAGAATAATGCCAGAAGCATTGTAAAAATCCTAGCTCCATGAAAATTAATGAGGAGTTTTGCTGTGGATCACAGTCAAGACCATGACTTGACACCCTATGTCACTTGTATCCACAAGATATAAATTCATACTCTATACAAGGCTGGAAAGAAAGAGTAGGTACAGATCTATAATATCATACTTCCTTTGTTAGCTGATCTTTCTACTTTGGAAGAAACACTGTATAGCTACGCAGTGACAGACATCTTGCTGTCCAGCCTTCTTTCTGTAGCTACAGACTCAGTTAGTGATGCTAATTACAATTATATATATATAGTATATAGATTCTATTATTTATATTATAAAATATATATAATTATATATTATATTGTTTATTGCTGTATTGTTTGTACTGTGGAAGCACTCTGTTGTTTCTGTAAGAAACAGAATGATAGAAGTAGCTGTTGTCTAAACAGATCATAAAATTAGCCTGAAGACCTAATGTAAGAACTAATGTAAAGTTGATGCAAAAGTTAATATAAAGGTAAAACCCAATAAATACCAGTGTTTAAGACAAAATCCTAGACCTATTTATGCCTATGTGTAATTGGAACTGTCTCATTGGTTATTTCTCCCAGAAAAGTTTGGGTTGTGCCTCAGTGTTTGCTGGAGCAGACATGTTGTTGCTAAACACATAAGGTAGATTCCTGTGATACTGATGATGAGCGAAAAAACCCAAGGTATGGAATGCATTGTTGTTTACACTGCCAAGAAAATACACTCAATATTTTTATTTTTTACAGAAATTGTGTTCTAAAATTTTGCTGCCACATGCATTTTCTGTGATACCAAACTGCATTTCAAACAGCCTTCCTATTTCCCTCATTTGCAAAAATTTGTTTTTCTTTTAGCCTCATTAGGAAAAAAGTGTTCTCTTCTTCCTCTCTTCTTTCTGTTATTTATCAATACAACTTTATTAATGAACCTCACATTGTATTCACCTGTGACTGCTTCCATGATGTATGATAAATCTTAAATGTTCTAGTCATAAAATCTTTTGCATACAGATCTTGGCATGCAGTCAAAAATATTTGAATTACTGGTTGAACGAATTTATTTTGCTACTCAAGTTCTTCTGAATTGTAAAAGCAGTTTCTATTTATTTAACCATTCAGAAATCATGTTAATCCTATAAATGTGAAGAGGAATACCAGATAATGTAGGGGTTCAGGGACTGCCTTCTGTGTGGTAATTTTATGGGGTAACACAATTTTGGTACATAGTATCTTATGTGTTACAGTTTTGTCCTGCAAGAGCAAATATTTTAGCCGTCAAACCTCTGAAGAGCAAAGAATTTCAAAATTAAGGTCTCATCAGTTATTCTTTATTCTAATTAAAATTAATAGGATTGACAAAATTAAAGAAATGTAACAAGGAGACAACTATATCTGATATTGAATCATATTTTTACTTATGCTTGGAAAAACTGTGCGACAAACACCTACTCCAACTTTCAGAAGGGCTGCCAAGGTGATATGACAACCAGTGCCCTATGCAAGACCTACTTGCACACAGTGGACTGACACTGGTCTAGTTCAATTCCAAACTAGTCATGTAACAGAGACTTTTTGTTCATAATTCAGTGTTTCTTTTGCTTACTTTAGCCCAATCTTACAGTTTCACAGACTGTTCTATGAAGATGAAATGATTTTATCTTTATCACTTCTAAGACCTTAAAAAAGGCACTAAAAAATTTCATTCATGTCAAAATTCACTTTTCTTCTAGCATATATATCTTCTGCTGAAAATTTCATTGTTCTGAAGAAAAGAGTATGCTGCTAATTAAGTATGGCTATCTTCCCAAAATTTTAAATTTCAACCACTTTAACTTTTCCATCCTCCCCATTATTATTATTATCATCGTTACTATTATTATTATTATTGTTGTTGTTGTTGTTGTATTTTGGATCAAACCCACCATGCACTCTGGAAGTCTTTTTCTCAGATTGTTTGATTTTCTGTCTTTACCAATACCTGTTTTTTCAGAAGTATTTTCTGATTCAATGTATTAGGAAGGCTACCGAGCAAACAAATTCATAGTGTGATTGAATACAGCCAGTTCTGCTTCCACATGCATGGTGATTACATTCCCTAACAGTTCGCACCAAATTGCTGATGCCTGACGGATCACATGCTTTGCAACAACTGAAACACTTTTGAGTGCAGCCACATGACTCAGGAAAAGCTGGAGTAAAGCATTTGCTCAAATGCATTTCTTTTGGGTCATCATGTATCGGGTGGAGGGTGTTCTAAATAGTGCATTTGTGGTAATCTCATACAAGGTAGTTTTTGTAAGTAGAAGATTGTGTATCAGGATGAAGTTATGTGTTCTGCTCTGTACAGAGAAATATAAAAAAGTGTCTAAAAAGTATCTAAGTCTTAATTTTTCACACTCACATAACAAACTCAGCGTATCAGGATTGGAATAGGAAAAAAAATAATTTCTAAAGTCTAAAGCTCTTGGTGTTGAAACTATATAATAAAATAATTTACGTCCATCAATATCAACTAGAGTAAAGTTAATTATTCCTCCCCTAGAGACTACATGACAATCTGTTTGAAGAAAGACAAAGTTTGTGTGTTTCCTCTCACAAAGAACTCAGTGGATTATGATCTACTTGGAAAAGATGTTTCCCTCCTGTCACCGAGATGTCTCCTCAAGGATGACTAAGAAATAAAGGGTCGATATTTTCCATGAATATCACATGGTAGTAATACAAGAAAAATATTATTTAAATATCTTTTGCTATTCCTTTCATGTAACACTGCAGCTGGGACTTCACAATCAGCTGATGAGCTAGGACCTTCAGATGAAATTCTTTTATAGCCATAATCAAAAATCACTTGGGAATTTACCACCATGCAGATTCAGCAACTTCACCGTGACTCAGGGAATTAAAACCAAATATCCTAATTTAAGAACTTGTTATTTTGATTAAAAACCAGCTGCATGTGCATCGGGAATAACACACTGGGAGGAACAAGATGTTGCATAAAAGGCATTAGCTGTTTCCAGCTACACCCTGGAGAGATGAGTTTTTGGGGTCAGTAAGGATGTGGGAAAGCTTGAGGATACAGAGCCAGAATTTTTGGAAAACTGAGTAACATTTCTAAAACATGGCAAGCTGTATCTGTTTCTCTTAGCAGAGTGCCAGTTGCTGACATGTAAGGGAGTGTGAATTAGGATATACCTGACTTAAAGTACCAATGACTTTAACAATGATGCCAAACACGCATTGACATTTTGAGTCAAATGCAACTGTCTTTACTAGTAATTGGCTCTTGCCAAAGATGTGTATGAGCCCTATGTCTCTCACAATAGAAAGGAAAACATGAACTAACTGAAACAATGGGAATGTTACAATCAACATTAAAGGAAGTAAATTCCACATTGTATAATCACAACAGAAATCTTCCATGTTCAATTAATCTTGGTAATCAGTTTCAGTATGCACCTGCTTAAATTATTTCCCATATTACAGTGGAACTTAAGCATAATTTCTAGAAGTACAACATAGTAATTCATATGTAACATTATTTCTTCTTGTGTACTTTAAATATCTAAAATAGAGGTGGTTCCATTATGTTTCTAAGGTGCAAATCATCATTTTTGCCATATTGCTTTTACTGCCAATGCAATGTTGCACTGTAAAACTGTGCTTTCACACCTATTCAGAATTTACCTCAAATCTGCTTGTAAAATAATTTAAGTACATCCAAAGCTGAGAGAGCTAGGCCTGTTTAGCCTGGAAAAGAGATGAATGAGAGAGTATCTTATTCAAGCATACAAGTATCTTAAGGGCAGGTGTCAAGAGAATGGAGCCAGGCTTATCCCAGTGGCACCAAGCAATAGTACAAGACGCAATGGGCAGAAACCGATGCATAGGAAATTCCACCTGAATATAAGGAAGAGCTGCTTTCTGTAAGGGTGATAGAGCACTGGAACCAATTCTACAGAGAGGCTGTGGAATCTTCTTCTCTGGAGATATTCAGAACCCATATAGACCTGTGCAACCTGATTTAGTGGGAGGGTTTGAGTAGATGACCTGTAGGGATCCATTCCATCTCCAACCATTCTGCATGTGATTCTGTGTAATAAAGTTTTTGTAATTTTACCAATGATAATTAAAAATGTTATCTGTTATAAATGGAGTTAATTTCCAGAAAAAGTAACTCAAGATTCTATACAAAAAACCTACCTGAAATTCCAGGCCATAGTTTTCCCTGCAGAATTCTCTCAGTTTAGGATACACATGTTCTCTTAGGGCACTCCTTTCTGCTATTGTATCTATGTTGGGGAAAAAGATGTTATTAAAAATATTTATATAACCTCTCTTCTTTTAGTCAGGAATACATATTTATCACATAAAAAAGAGCCCTTAACACACACACACACACACACACACACACACACACACACACACACACACACGCACACACGCGCGGAGTGCTAATGAAAATCAATTGCTGGGATTTAATCCCCAAACTGTATGTTGTAGAAACACACGGAAGTGTTTTTCACACACATGGAATCATATGCAACAACACATGTAAAAGCACATAAATGTGTTTGTGTGTGGCAATATTAGGCTTCGTACACATCTTAATATTGCAGCATATTTCAATACAACGCAGCTGAGTGGATTTTGCAATTAAGCAGTCAGAATTTCTTTGCCAGTTTGATTTCTATTTAATTTTCAGAAAGCTAAATTTTATGACTAAGAAACACCGTTGAACAAAGAGATATACCAAAGATGAAAAGGATCCCAGTGCTTAGAAATAAATCAGTAACATGAATTAGCTGCATTGTTTCAATCACTATGACTTTCTTCACCATCTTTTATCTATTAGTATCTTAAAAGCATTATTTATCATTAATAACATTATTTATAGGAATGTTTTGGCCCAGGTGATTCCTCCTATGTTACTAAACGCACATTTCTGATATCATGTTATTCTTACCATGCAAAATAATGTTTTGATAACAAAGTACAATATGGCAATGGCACCAAAATTACTGGGTTCTGTCTGTCCAAATTAATCTAAACACATTTATATAAAACATATCACTCACACACATTGTCAAATGTGAAGTGAATTTGGTGAGTAATGAAATCTTGTGTAGATAATAAATTTTATTCTTTCACAAGACTAGGATATGTGATGAACCACTAGCTCTGAGTGCCATGTGATGAAGAATGAAATGTTAACTTATGAATGATGCAGAACATCTACTGCAGTTAATGCATTATTTGTGTAATTGCACTGGAACAAAGCAATAGATTAAAACTGATTTGACATTTCCCATATTGTTGTAAATGAGAGACGTATGCAAATCTAGCAATGCCTCAGAGTCACAACCAGTGACTGAGCTGATATATCTAAGCCAGAGGTCTGTTCATAGAGTCATGGACACAGATTTATAATGTTTCTTATTTTAAAAATTCTAGGGAGAAGGTGAAATATGTAATTCAAGTTATTACACCAAATTAATAATACCCTTCTTACTATTTAAATATATCTTTGAAATATTACACAAATGTGGGTATAATTACAATTTATTTTCATAAACAGAAAGCAATCCAGACATCTCCAGAGAATTATTTCTTGCAAAACCTTCATTAAGGTAAAAAGGGCTACACCACAAAGGTGCAAAAGTATAGTTGGGAGGTTAATCCAATTTATCTGAATTTTCACAGTTATTCCTTCACAAACTTCTGATGGAGAAAAAAGTTAAAGATATAGTAGTTTTCATAAAACATTCTAAGTGCAAGTCATGTATTTATGACTTCATGTTTTAAAATATACTAACTATGCTTATGTATTCTGAAGGCAGTAGTCTAAGAACCGTTTGTCAAATCCTTGCTGCATCACAAGCTTTCTATTTGACTCTCTGTACGCCACTCAAGGCAAGAGCCTAAATCTGAAGTGCAGAGGTTTTACATGTCCAATTTGAACACTGCAAGTCAGATACCCTGCTCTGGGCTACATTTGAATGTGTGTGGCCTCACTTCCTTTCCTCTCACTTCCTCTCAGAAAGTTATTACAGTCCTCCTCTTGACACTGAAGAGGCTGCACCAGGAGTGCTGTGCCCAAATCAGGAGGATGGGGAGGAAACTGGAGAGGCTACTGAGATAGAGGTCAAAAGCACATGGCCTACAAGGAAAGACTGGGGGATCTGGGCATGTTTAGTCCAATGAAGAGTGTAAGTGGAACCTAAACACAGCCTACAACTACTTCTAAGGCATTTACAAAGACAATGGAGCCAAGCTTTTTGTAGCAGTGTCAGAGCGTACAATGGCAAAGACAACATATTACAGCTTGGGAAGTTCAGGTTGGACACTAGGAGACACTCCTCTGTCCTTGGATTTCTTCAAGACTCAACCAAACAGGTTCACAGTTTACCAAGTTTCTGTTGACAGCACTTCAGGAGGGAGGTTGGCCCAAATAACCTCCTGAGTATCTCCTGCAACAGCACGGATCCTGTATCTCAGGAGAACTTGCAGGTTTTGCTTTGTTATCCAGGCCCATCACAGAATATGCTCAGTTGGAAGGACCCACAAGGATCATCAAGTCCAACTCCTGGCCCTCCTACAGTGCCTGTGAAAACTTTCACTGCTGTCTGAGCTAGTGGGAGCAAAATGGTGGAGTAAAATACCTGATGCCAAGGACCCAGTGCCCATGTCATATGTTTTTCAGGGGATTTTACTTTGGATTGAGCTCCATCCTTACAAACATTTGGAGTGCATTAGAAGAGTTCCTGGAGTTATCTTCCTGTTTTTCATCCAAAAGAAACCCAATTCATGCACACCAAGACCACTCTATAACGTGAATCATAGTATATCAGATAGTAATGATCTGGATGAATACAGACACATCCTACAAATATTTAGGAATGGAGTGAAAAAATGGAGCTCAGAGCTGCCGGTGTTATAGAGGGATGGATGAGTTGCTCCCTCCTTAGGATCCACAGTCATTAATTTTCTTTCACATTTTAGTGCCTAAGTCAACCTTTTCTTGCAGAATGTAGAATAGACCTAACAAGGCTAATTAGCCAGAGAGTTGCAAGGTGCCAACACAGCAATATTATTTTGGCTCCAAAGCAACTTTTCTCAGTGCTACTTTGGAGTCACTGTACTGTGTGGTGTTGCTGTACCTTGTGATAAAAGCTATCCGTGTAGTTGGCTTCATTTGAAGTACTTTATTTACCTTCACAGTAACTGAGACCCTTAGACTAGTCAATGACAGACTATATATTCTATATTCTTTGCCTTAACACAGGTTAATTTTGGCATGCAAGTCTATGAAAACACAGAACATCATATCTTCATAATTAAGGAGAATAAACTATTGAAAACCAACTTACTACTCAGTTAGTGAGGTAAACCAAAATAATTCATGCTTTTTTAAAGAGAAAACAATCATGAGTATAGCTTTGTTATTAGGGAAGCAACACTGCAGAGTTATTGTTTGCAGTTACTTAAATGTGACAGCAGACAGAACAAGATTACCAGGGATCTAAAACAGGCTAAGTTGCAGGAACAACAAAAAATGAAAGTATTGGAAAAAAGCAGAATTGAATAAACATGATTAAATGATAAATGGGAAATATTTTGCTTGAGGTTTACAACAGAAAACAACATATTCTGCTACTTTTCATTTATGCCTATAGGATTTATACTGCAGAACCACACTGGCTCTAGTTTTAGGACATGGTGCCGTTCCCTGCAGCATAAAGTGTAGTCTTGTTCAGAAAATGAAACAACACACTGCAAGAGTAGTGTTACATTTGTAATATCTTACAAATGAAATAGATAAAACATTCCTTTAACTACAACTGTGTTCTGGAAAAGCCATTCAACATACCCTTCCTGTAATTTTATTCCTGTCTCCATATCTAATGGAATGTGCTTATCTAATTGGAATTTGAGTCTGGTGGTTATATTAATTAATTTTAAGAATTTCTGTATTTGTAATAAGTTGTGAAAACTTAGGAAACAAAAGTGCATATAGTTAACAATAGTAATTAATGGATGGCAGATAAGATGCTTTAATTAAATATAATCTAAGTTGACTTAAAGTGACAGCAGATCTGTGAAGCTGGCAGTTTCTAATAACAAAAACTTCACACAGGCAAATTCCACCTTCCAGCTGCTGCTGCTGCTGAACGGATTAACTAAATTACATTCTTCTAGAAATCAAAACGAGACAGTAGTGAGATGAACTTTCTACACCTTCTCACATTAATTCTGATACTCAGAGAAGCAAATGATAGTCCACAATAAACTGTGAATGAAACTACATCTGCAAAAACATACTACAGAATTAAAAAAAAAACCCAATCCTAAACTTTTCTCCAGTATTTAAATGAAACCAAAAACCAACAGTCTTGTGCAAGACAGTGACTTGCTGAATGCACATCCTCCATACGAGACCTAACTCTTGCAGTTGGTTGCTTCCTGAGCCATTCCATAACTACACTGTTCTGCCCACCCCTACACTTTGAACTGACTGAGAATGTCAGTGCAGCCCTCCTTCTCACGGTGCTCTCCAGCGCAAACCTAAGAACTGAACTGAATTAGTCATGTATGCATCTGTGTCCTTTTTACTGTCTGTTTAAACATGACTGTTTGTGTGCAGTGTGATTTCTGAAGGCTTGTAGTTGAGTCCCATCACTGCCAGTTTTCATCAGAGTATGCCAAGGTGCTGATTCTAAGCATGAACTATTTCCATGACAAAATCTGACCTTCAAGCACAAGCTGTTCTGCTATTAAAGTCACTTATTTTAATAGTGAAAGTACATTTTAAATTCTTGTGTTAGTAAACAGATGATGAGTATTTACAAAATATTGCCAAACCTTAATCTCTGGGATAAAGTAAGTCATGGAACATAGCCTTGTTGAAGAAAATTTCAAAATGATTATGCAAGTGAACAGAAAGAGTTAACATGTAAGCCTGATAGATATTGCCCATTTCCAAGCACCAGTTATTCTATCCTAAGACAAATGGCTTATCTTCTTGCTGGTAGTTGTACCGGACTGAGTTCAGCCACAGCGGTGAGAATGGCTGTTTTCTTGTACCTGGGCTGAAGTCACACAATGACTCTTCCTCAGTCAAGGCTTAACACAGCTGAAGAGGAGGTTGCTCAGCCCCATTCTCCATTCTTGTGCTGCACAGGGGGTGTCAATGTGGGGGACTGTAAGCCCTACCTGACCACCCTCAAAGGAGCAGCATATTCAAGTTCACAATCTATTCATGGAAAAGTAACCTGTAAGTAACCTTACCCAGAGAGGATGCAAGATAAGGCCCTCAAGCAGAGGAAAATCCTAAGCAGAGAGAGTGCTTGCCCTGCCACTGTTTGACTGACAGAGGAATGCTGCATTACCCAGCTTGCGAGAGCCAGCAGGAAAATTGTTGACTGACATAACAAGTTGAGGCAGGCAGCTGAACCCAAAGGAACCCAGGCAGAAAAAGAAGAAAAAAAAAAGAAAAAAGCTGCCCTTGCAGCTGTTCAAAGCACCATAGAAATGAATGTCATGTGGGGTCACGGAGCTGCCTACAGTTTTCATCTCCAGCTTGTCATCCAAGAAAGAGCATCTCCTTGTATGCACAGCAGAAACAATTTCTGTATCACTTCCTCCAATCTTGGTGTTCCTTGGTTTGCAGTGGGTCAGGAAAGACACTTGCTGTGAGTTTTCACATCATTTTGTTCAGTCTACTTCTCTGCTAGCATAGTCTCTTGCACAAATTCACACCAGTATGTTTATTGACATGGATCAAGCTCAGAGGGTAACAGTGAATGGGGTCACATCAGACTGGAGACGTGTCACCAGTGAGGTTCCACAGGGTTCCCTCCATCTTAGGCCCTGTGCTCTTCAACATCTTCATTAATGACTTGGATGCAGGACTGGAAGAGATACGAAGCAATTTTGCAGATGACATAAAACTAGGAGGAGCTGTTGACTCCCTCAAAGGCTTGGAGGCCCTGCAGAGAGGCCTCAACAAATAAGAGAGCTGGGCAAACAACCACCATATGAAGCTCAACATGGGAAAGTGATGGATTCTGCACCTGGGATGGGGCAATCCCAGATATTCACACAGACTGAGGAATGAGATGCTGGAAAGCAGTGCTATGGAAAAGGACACGGGGGACCTGGTTGATGGCAACTTGAATATGAGTCAGCAGTACCCTGGCAGCCAGGAAGGCCAACCATGTCCTAGGGGGGCATTAGGCAAAGCATCATTAGCCAGTGGAGGGAGAGGATTGTCCCACTCTGCTCTGCTTTGATGCAGCCTCACCTTGAATTTTGTGTGCAGTTTTATGCACCACAATATAGGAAAGATATTCAGTTCTTAGAGAGTGTCCAAAGGAGGGCAAGATGGTGAAAGGACTTGAAGGGAATCCGTATGAGGAGTGGCTGAGGTCACTTAGTTCAGCCTGGAGAAGAGAAGACTGAGGGGAGACTTCACTGAAGTTACAACTTCCTTATGAGGAGAAGAGGAGAGGCAGACACTGATCTCTCTCCTCTGTGGTGACCAATGACAGGACCCAAAGGAATGGCCTGAAGTTGTGTCAGAGGATGTTAAGGTTGGACATTAGAAAAAGGTTCTTCTTCTAGAGGATAGCTGGGTACTGGAAGAGGCTCAGGGAAATGGTCACAGCACCAAGCCTGGCAGATTTCAAGAAGCAGTTGGACAACACTCCTTAGGCACATGGTGTGATTCTCGGGGATGATCCTGCACAGGGCCAGCAGTTGGACTCAGTGATCTTTGTGGGCTCCTTCCAACTCAGCATATGATACTGTGATAATGTTGGAGTTTCTTGTGCAACTATGGAAGTCCTAGACGAGCAGAGAGCTTCCTATCTAGTACTGAATGCATGTCCACTAAGATACCCAGTAATTTGCTTTCTCTAAGTATTCTAAATGCTTAGATTTGATAGAAGAGTAGGACAGAATTTTGTCATAAGACTTTTTAATGGATTGCAATATTAAAAGATGTGAATATTTTACAACCATTGTCTATTAACTGCAATGAGAATTTCTACACTTTAATTATTTAAGGTCAAAAATTACTTAGCAGTAGTAGCAAGTAAGGAATTTGCTGCTAAGCCTCTTAGTGCTAGTAAGTTCTTGGCTCATATGACTTTGAACTGAATTATTCCTTTTAAACTGCCTTTTTTACTAATAACACACAACAGCATTGTGTATTACCTGGGCTACTACAAACTTTGAATACTAGTAGGTAAAAAAATATACCTAAATTATGTAAACCTTGTCTCTGAAAATAAAACCATAATAAAAAATAATTTGCATTTCTGTAGTGCCTTTCATCTAAGAATCCCAGAGCATTTCATAAACAAAAAGTGAGTTTGAACCATGTAGCAGGTAAAAAAGGGAAAAAAGACTTGGGCTCCCTAGTACCCTTCCCTTCCTAGAAAATGAATTCCATAGACAGTACTGTCATTTTTTCCCTTGAGAGTTTCTTTGAATAGAAAGCATTAGAATAAGCATCCAAAGCTTCCCAAGGTTAGTTAGACTGGGAATGGGAACAGATTGGTCTGGGTCACTTCTCCCAGTGTCCCCTCCATAAACAACACTGCCAATCTTCAGATCTCTAATGGGTCTGTAGAAGGCAAATGAGAAACTGGACAGACTGAAGGCTATTCATTAATTAAGCAAAATCCCACAACTGACTGTAACCTTCCAAATAAATTCTGATAAGCAAAACACTGCAACATTACCATGATATGCACAGCTATGTGTCCCCACTCTGCCTGATGGTGGGAATCCTCTCATGAGATGTGCAGAAAGTCTACATGTCTCAGTTCTTAAAAAAACATAAATACAACAGTGGACTGAGCTTTTCAGCCCAAAGGTATGGTTTCTTCTCACGAAAGTCAGAAGAAATAATGAAAAATAATATTAAAATAGTAAGCAATTCTGAAATGTCTCTCAGTTGGGAAGAAATGACAGGATGTGACTCCAATTTGTGGTCTATACAAGAACATTTAAACAAATACTTCTTAAAACAAAGGACCTAACTATGTGAGGCAGGATTCAAAATGTAGGGTATGATTATAAGCATAGAACTCTTAGTCACACCAATTACCTCTTCTTTTTTAGCCTCAAATCAAACAATACCAGATTTAAAATCAGGCACAGTTTTAAAACCTATTTCTCTGAAATGTTCCCTGCCCCTAGTTCAGTAAGATGACATATTTAAAACAACACATATACAATACACATACAAATATACAATTTTTTTAAAAAAATTTTAATATTTGTAAAATTATCATGGCCAGATTTCACAGCATCATCTTCTAAAATACCCTGCATCATGACTATTAATCTGATTAACCAGTGCCACCTATTGGTTTAATGATAACATCCAAACAATAAAAAACTCCCCAAAGAGTTGACTAGTAAAATCAGAGGGGTCAAGACCCATGTTAAAATACAGAATTTTGGGGAAAGATCTGTATTGAACTGATATGACTGTAGGGAAAAGTGGTTCCTATATGCATATATCAAGATTTAAATGTTATTATCATGATTGTCTGCTCAATTTAAAACAAATGTTGATTTCTGAGAGTTCTATGATGTGGGCAGTATGCGTACATGAAACAAATTTGGAGTCTGAGCCAAAAGTTGGTGAAGTTAGTGGAAAGATCTGCTAAACTCATCAGATTTTAAATGAAGTTCTACATTTATGGTACACACTAAAACTCTGTAACTTTTGATGTTTTACTGACTTCCAGAGAGTTTGGATGAGAACCTTCAATCCACAATTAAATCAGTCAGTAAATAAACAGAACATACTCATTAAATTTGGTGGTCATGGTATAAGTGAAGACTCCGAAGCAGAATTTTATCTCATAATGTGTCCTAATTAACTAACCTTACATTACCCCTTGTGAACACAGCACCCTCACATGTAGATGTTCTCAAATACTACAAGAAGAGGTTGGGCTCTCGTGGAATCCTTTCCCAATCCTGCAAATGGTCCCTAGACTGCAGCTTGGGTACTTAGGCATCCTTGTGTCCCTTGACTGTGTTTCGTGGCATCTGCATACGAATGGCAACAAACAGCAGGGGTTTTAGTGGCACCACGGGTTGAAGGCAAAATCTCTACAGGGGGAGAATTTTGCACTCCAAACTGCACAAGTGGAAGAATTCAACAAAGTCTAATTCTTTCATTTAATAAAGCAAGCTAGGAAAAGCTCCTGAAAACATGACAATTCGCAAACAAATGTTGTCAGAAAATTAAATTATGTGACAGGAGAAACTGAAGACACAGCACGTTTAGAAATACCAAAATTAAGTCTGAAAATTAACTATGCAGATCACCAAGGCTTATTACAACTAAGCACTGGAAAACAACAGGGTCTGCAAGGACAAGAATTTGCAACTATGATCAAAATTAATGTGGAAGAAAAACTTCTTGTGAAATCTCAAGGAGGAATTATGAATGAGCTGTGCAAAATTGAGTAACAGAAGACAGGAAAAGGGCCATGCAGTAACAAAGTTATGTGCAAAAATCCTACTAATTCCTATTAACTCACATGCCAAAAAATTATGGAATTGCCTAGAAAGCAGAAAAGGCTATACAACACTGGAAAATGCTTTTAACAATTGAGTGTACTGCAGTAGCTTTACTACTTTTTTTCTGACATCACTAGACCAAAGAGAAAACAGTCAGAGTATGTTACTAAAGCGCTTGAGGTAACAAGGCTGTGATAATCAATAAAACAAAGGGCTGTCACAGACATTTTGCCTCCTAACTGAACTGGATTCAAATGCTGGAAGTGAATGAGGTAGTATGCTTTGAAAAGGCATAAAGCACAGGTGAGCCATAAAAAAAACACAAGAAAGGCAGTCTCATAAAAGCACACATGTATTTCACAGTACAGTCCGGTGCAGGCCCACTAAATCCACCTCATTATGAAGAATATCCAATAAACACTCCTATGTGACTGCATCTGGCAGAGCTCTGCAAGCACTTCTGGCTTCCTAGCAAAGTTGCCTTTCCCTTCTCTATACATTCTACTTAAATTCATGTCACAAAGTCCCAATCCGGGTTGTATTCCTCCTTAAATCTGGTGAAATATGGCCACGGTTTGGATCACTACAAAACTGCTGAAGTCGGTTGGGACAGCTGGAAAAGCACAACTGATAAATGTAGCCTACTGTACAGGCTTCAAGTGAAAGATGTGGAGACTTTTATCTCAGAAGATGAAAAAGTCTTGAACCTGACACTTTTGGGTGTGCAGAGACACCCACAGAAGTGAGAGGCGCTGCTTGCTATCAGTGCAGTATCAATACAGTAGGAGTTATCTTTGCAACAGACTTTTTTTTCTTGATGCTAAATGGAGAGGACTATTAAATAACACCACTGCACAGTGAGAACAGCTCTTGGCTGCTGTAGAAAATGCTATCGAAGACGAAGAAATTAAATGACAACTCTAGCAAGAGAGCAGCTGCAAGAAGGCATTAAGCCCAGAACGATGAGACTATATGAGGGTGGGATGCCAGAAATTCAGCTTGCCTAAAGAATGAGAATCTCAAATGACTTCTTTATAGGACTACTTCATGTACTGACAGACAATTCCTACCTAGCTATTACTACCCACTTACAGGCCCTGTGGTACAACAGTTTTTAAAATTGAGATTTCCAGGTAGGGTCTGGGCTAAAACTCATCACATGTAGCCAAACAATTCACAAAACTGGCTTGTCTTGATGGTTTACATAATGTCTGAGAGGCAAACAATGATTGACATGTAAAGGAAGAGAGACTAATCATACCTCTGTTCTGTCTTATCCTTCCCAATTCTAATGATTCATCTAAGCATTATTTTTAGTGAAGATTATATAATCCAGTTGAAAAGGCTGTTTTTAATTAATTCTATAATGTATCTGTTTTTATTAGTAAAATGTTTTTCTGATGCTTTGATTTTGCTAGGTATTGTTTTCTTGCTCCAGGTTTTATTAATTTCTTCTGCTTGCTAACCACATTTTGTGCATTATATGTAAAGGCAACAGTAAATTTGCAGTTTAACATACTTGAGGAGATAGCAATTGAAAAAAACCAGCACATGTTTGAGTCACTCACTTCATCTGAGAAGCAGATTTAGCTGAAAAAAGTAAGTTTAATTTCTCACAAATACCTTTCACAAGTGTGATACAGGTAATTATATTAAAGAAATTCCAGAGCTGGCATACCAATTTAATCGATCAACCAACTCTTTGCATTTATTTTTGGGATAACAATACCCAAAGAGATCTAATTACCTTTAAAGGAAGAAAAAGACCTTTTATGATGCTACACTCACAATGAAGTGTAGAAGCTGACTGAAAGGGTGGACTTGATTTCCATTTCTTTTATTGCCAGATGTTACTAGTCTTTATGAGTGCCTGCAAAGGTATTTGTCCCTTGGCCACAGAATAGATAAAAAGTAATCTTTTACGTTCCACACCTATATACATTTAAAATCAACTAAATCCATAACTGGGATCTAATTTATTTTATTTGAAACTTTGAATTTATATAATGACTATGAGAAGCAGACTGTGGCATTAACATTGGAACAATATACCAGCAATGGAATTGCTTAATAGAATTACATAGTATACATGGGTGATTTTAGAAAGTATAAAATAGAGCGTTTGCACTTTTATATCTTTTTTCCTAAGAAAAGGGAGGAATAATTAATGAACTGTGCCTTCTACATGTCTTCTGTTCTCTTTTGAAAAGTATTTTTAATTCACTGACTGACATTTAACAAATCTGACCAATCACCAGGTAAATAAGAGAGATCCTGTTAACAAGTCTTCTCCTCCCATTCATAAAATAAACCACCAAAGGAAAAGCTGTAACATGGGCTGTAACATTAGACATTTCATAAATTCCTCATTTCCAGAAAAGCTTCACCTAAAACAAGCAGATGACATCCATGGCAAAATAATCTTTATGGGAGTTTATTGCTTTATATAATCTGTCTTTTGCATGGACACACAGATAGAGTTCCTGACATGGTAAAAGAATGATCAGGCAAAAGCTGAATTGGAGAAATTGATGAATAATTACATACATCAGTTACTGAAAGTTACTGAAACTCATTCTAAGCAAGGAACTTTTCAGGTATTTTTTTTTACTTTTGGCCCGTTTTATTGACTAATAAGCTTGCTTATTTTGTGTCTGTGTATGTTGCTGCAAGCACGGCCACAGAGCTCTGGGAGACACTCCACAGTATTTCCTTAATTGGTTTGGAGATGGCTCATGAAGAGCTAAACAATCTGTCAGGAATGGCACAGGTATGTTTGCTCCTGCATCAGGAGGACAGATCTAAAGGCCACTAGAGGTCTCTTACAGCCTCCTGGTCTGTGATTTGCACAATAAATGACTAATGAAATAGCTGCCTAAGGTCCCTTGGATCTCTTTTACAGCCAGATATACCTGCTTTAAATGGCATGTCATATAACTCAATGGCACTCATTTTTTTTGCTCACCACAGATTGCATAATTCTTCATAATCCCACATTGTGAATGACTTGCATTTCAAAGTTGATCATCATCCAAAGAGATGACTGGAAGTGTGCCAGTGTGATGCCTATCCATAATAAGGGCTAGAAGGAGAATCAGGGACACTACAGTCCTGTCAGCTCAATACTCCTCCTTTGACCATGGCAATTTCAGATATATGATGAAAGAGTAATAACCATTGCTTTTTTTAGGGAGATCTGCTCTTAGGTACCCTTTCTATAGAGATATTTTCACTTTCAGTTTTTGAAATCTCTTCTTTGGCTGAATACACATGGGCTTGTTCATAAAAAAATCCCACTGGTTAGCAGGATGAGGCATTTCACTCAGCAATAATCTATCTCAAGATTTGGAAGGGTTGTTACAAGTGCCAAGACTGTTGACTAATTAACAAAGCAACTAGACAAATTCATGGAAGCAAAGGGCCTCACAGGTTATTAAGCACAAAGATATAATCTTCATCATATTGTCATGGTTATTACTTTTTCATCATATATCTGAAATTTCCATGGTCAAAGGAGGAGTATTGGGCTTCTTTGGTTTTACTCACTAAGACTGATCTCACTTTGTTTGCTTCTCATTTATCTTGCGTATAACAGTTGATGTGCATAACTCTGTAAGTATGGATAACTCCTCTAATCTGAAAGTATTTAACCTATATGGTTATTTAATAGTTCTCCATCATTTAAAAGTAATCTTAATCTCAGATCTTAAACTCTGAAAATAAAGCTGTCCAGATAAGTCTCTTAGTCATTAATTCTCCTTTCTTCTTAATATTTTGTAAAACAGTACTAGTTAGAGATGAAATAAGAATTTTACAAATAACATTGATACGTATCATACATATACTAACTTTCTATCTCATCACCTGATTCAGGCTGGAGAATTTATAGAGCACAAATAAATAAAGCATAAAAGTGAAGGTACTAAATTGCTATAAGGGTGAAATGGGCTCTATTAATACACAATTTTCAAGTGTTTAATCATACGACAGAGGTGTGTTACTATACTGAAGAATGCAGCTCTGCCACCCTAGGAAATGTAAGGAGCAGGCTGAACAAGAGCATTTGTAAGGCACAGACAGTTTGAAATCTGACCTATTGAGCTATTTGATGAGTAGACTGATACGTACAACAGCATGACTCCGTATTAAGTTCAGTGTGAAAGTCCTGCCATTTGCTAGTATTTCCAGTTTCCGTCAGGAAATCTGGTAAAAATCTAGTTTGTAAAGGTGACTTTTGTCTTTAGAACAGATTTTATACAAGAATGACTAGAGCTGCTGAGCCATAAGGTCTGTCCAGCACGGAATCCTGTCTCCAATAGCAGCAAGTAGCAGATGCTTATAGACAGTTTAAGAGCAGGTTAAAGACAGAGTAGGCAGATAATTATGATGAGGTGGCTTACAAGAGTTGCACATGCTTCTTGCTCAGCACACCAGCACGCACATGGTACTCTATACTGACTCAGGCCCACCTACTTTTACCTTGCCACACTGCTTGTTTTCACTAACTGTGAATTAGTCCTACTCCCCTTTCGACTAAAGATTTTTTAAGTAATAACCTCTCTCTCTGTTATGAACCCTGTATTAACAAGAGTAGTGTCAGGCCAGTGGAGTTATTTTAGAGTAGCACTGACACAACCATGATTAAATTGGATTCTCTATCTATTATTATTATTCTTTAATTAAAATTACAGTAAGGGGATAAAGCAGTTGTCTTGAACATCACTGCCTATATTAAAAACTGCCAGATTTCTCTGTATTCCATATATGACTTACGTTACTATATCTACTCCTCTCAATATATTCAAACCTTAAATTACTGGTAGCTAAATATTACTGATGTACTGCAGCCGGAAAGGGTATCTCATCACAAAATACTCTTTCAGCAGATGAAAATTCAAAGAAATTTCAATTGTTTCAGATGAAAAAAATTGCCACATGGGCACTGCCCTCATATCTTGAATTAGAAGTTCAGTAACTCCTTGATCTGAAGATTTCTTTATGTGATATATATTTTAAAATTCCCCAAACAAAACTTAAAGTCTAATGCAGGATTTTCTCTTGCATGTTCGCAAATCTGGGGATACATGCCCACATAGTCATGTATGTAAGTTTCTTAAGAGGGATTATTTTGCTGCATGAGCTCAGGGGTAGGATGCCAAGTTACGTACCCTTTGCACTACATTGCTCTTATGTGATTACACAAATCCCACCATAGAATACATTGGCCTCCTTGAAACACAGTGTCAGAAATCCTCTTTAGTTTGCTGCACAGCGGACTGCTGCTCAGCTGAGCGGTCATCCCACTGCCCTTGATCAAGCTGGAAAGAAGCTCCCCTCTGTTGATGAGGAAAGGCACTGGAGTGCTCCTTGCACAGTGTTGCCTCTCATTTCAAAGGTCTCATACCTTGCTGAGGGAATGATTCACAATAAGGATCCAATTCAATACTGCTGCTGTCCAACATCTAATACACGTTATTTGAGACATTAATATCACATGAAATTTGCACACTTGTTTCGTTATCCCTCACCTAGAAACTGTGTCAAGTGTTCAGGGGCAAGAAGCTCCTCTTTGTCTGTCACTAAAAGAAAGCCACTTCCCCCCAGAATGAGACGTGATCCAGTGTCCTATGCACATCTTGACGGCTTGGTAAAAAAAAAATATGTATGCGTACACACATATAAATGTTTGTATATATACATACACTACAATATAAGGAGCCAGTCTAGCATGCAAATACACTTGAAGAAATAAAAAATTTTTGTCAAGTTAGAAAGAAAAAATTTTAGGTTCTGCTTTGTTTTAATACTTGAATATTTCTTCAAAGCTAAGAAAAGCAGCCATGGAACCTAAGCTGCAGGTGCATAAATATTTACAGGTTTACTTGTGGATAAAACATAAACTCTTCTGTAAAGTGTATGCTTTTACAATAGCTTTCAACAAAACCTAGGCTGTTCTTTAGTAATGACAGAAATACAACCTTGAGTGATGCACTTTGAACATAAATACTCAGTTCTCATAAGAGAACTCAATTCTCATAAGAGGACTGAGATCTAACAGCAAGTTTGAATACAGTCTAGAACAGTGTGGCTTGAGTTTCCCACATCCATTTATACAGTTTTACACAGTTTATAATAGTTTATATCATTTGTGTATATGTGTGCGTATGTATGTATAGCCACTATAGACACATATAAAAATAAAGAAAAATACAGTGTTAATATTTTAAATATTAACAAGGAATGGTCATATGGTTAAAAATTTTAAGTGCTGTTTTTTAAGAAGACAGTGTAACTAACTAATCCAAATGTCTGGAGCTGATAACATCAGGTGTTGCTTAGTAGGAATGTGACTGGGTTCCAGGTAATTTTGCTTATTTCTAAATATCAAGAAGAAACCACAAAACCAACAAATTACACAGCTGACTCTTTACTCTTTTACAAAAAAACCCATCTCATACCTTTTAATCAAAGTCTTGTTCCCCAAATGCAAATCCTACCTTTTGAGTACGTGAATGAAAACTTTTGTTAAACAGCAGTTCTTAATGTTTCCGCTTGTATATTTAGAGCAAATCCTTAGCTCAGGCCACAGGCTGCATAAGCAAAAAATCCACATGAAGGACAGGGGGCTATGAAGAACAGTCATTTTCATACAGATTATCAACTGTTTTTAGAGTTTATTTGCTTGACAGAATAAACTTTGAATAAACAATTCAGCCTTCACCCTAGCCCAAAACGATACTTTGCTGTAACAGGAACAAATAGTTGAGGATATCCTTAGCAAAAAATCATCTTGCACAGGTTCTTCTTGAGGTCTACCTGCCCTGCCTTGGAAAAAGAAGTTAAAAGCTACATGAGACTTGGTTATACAGTCTCAAGGAGAGTCAGACCTTGTTTTCTGCTCAACCACACCAACAATGGAGTTGTTCTGTAGCACAAGAGAAAAGAGAGAAAACTTCACACAGAGGCAGAAGTCCTGAAAATGGCAGGTTTCTTTCCAGCCTAACTGTTGGTATCCCTAGCCTCTGGGCCTTCTGAAATAAGATATTTCAAATTAAGGTCCACAACAAACTTGCGTACTTAAACCATGTTTCTCCCCCAAACTTTGAGATACTTTATCTCAAAAATTACTGAACTTCTTTGACTCTTAAACACTACAGTGATGTGCGTCACACAAAACCATAAATAGGTACAAAATTAGGTAACCAGAACTAACACTTAGCATAAAAAAAGTCCTGGAGTTATTTGTCTCCACATCTCCGCAACACCTCCTTTGCAATTTCATACACTTGAACATCTGTGGGTTTTTTTAGCTGAGGAATAAATTCCACTCAGATTATATAAAATTGTCTTTATAAAAAGATCTTCATGCAATGTATCCAAGTAGGGACACTGTATGGTATTCTGGGCCTGGTCAGAACGGACTGTCGTTTTCTAAGTATTATTCTGGCTTTTGAATATTTTTCCACATCGACATTTCCTGAATAATATTTTTCTTAAAGCAAACAATATTTCATATAAAAATAATATAATAGACCTGGAACATGCTAGAATGCAAAATACCTTTCTTTTTAATATATAACTTAAGGCATCAATTAAAACAATCATAACTCTTCTTTTGAGATGAGTTATCCACCATCACGTCCTAAACTACATGCACTAAACTACAAATTTGCATAACGTTTTTTTCTTTCATGTATATCAACATGGATAAAAAATACCTAGAATTCCCGAGAAGCAGCCTACAACAATAGGTCCAAATAAAAAGACTGCTAAGACCTGTTCCCATAAATCATTATTTAAACCTTTTTTAGTCAGCAACACTAACTGCTGGCGAGAATTTTGGTTTATGTATCATAAGAACATATGTAAATTGGGCATCAAACATTTGTCCTTTACTAGAATCAAGCGTTTTTCAAATTAACACAACATTTTGGATGATGCATGTCAATGGAAATAAACTAAGGTGAAAAACTGAATAAGAAATCAAGAAAATTCCAAATCATTCAATGGTGTAAAACAAGGAAATCTCACTCTGGCAATCTACGGGGAAGCTGGTGAAGTTCCAGCTGTACAGGTTAGTTTTATACTGTGCCTGTACAATGGAGTCATTAAAGTGATGTTAATACCAGTATTATCTTTTGTTAGCATAACATCTTCATTTTACATTTCTACGTGTATACATAGGATATATACTTATACTTAGGATTGTTAACTGTAGCAAAACTAGTAGTTGGTTTTATGATTTTGAAAAATGGTTACTGGAAGCACAGAAGCCACGAGAAATTAAAAAGGGCTGTTAAAACAAAGCTTGTTCTTGATCTCATCACAGAACAGAAACGTTTTAGACTAAAAAATGGCCAAAAAATATTAACTGCGAAAATCCAGTAAAAGCTACCAGTGTTGGAACTAGGAGGTATGTAGAGGTGCTGCACAGAGGAGGGGGTGCAGTATGTAGCTGAAATAATGAATGGGAAACGGATCATCCTTACCATGTGAAGTTCTAGGTGCAATCCTGTTTACACTTTGAGATAAGGCTGGCTAACACCACCTATGTCAGGACACACTCAAAAGCTATATAAAAATATCATCTTGCCTTCTGTGGAACCACCTGTGTGTAGGATTTAGCTTTATACATATGCCTTGTCAGTGCATTCATTTGTTTCTACTAATTACTGAGGCATTTTTCCAGAACTAAGAGAGCTTAACTAATGACAAAGCAATAACAAGACTTGTAGGGCTAATGTCCGCTCTTTCAGAAGAGCCAATAGGATTTAAAATTATTAGTTTTGACTCTATGTTCCAATTCACTGGATTTCATTTTCAAGACAAATTTCTAACTCCAGTTAAGGAACCAGTTTCAACCAGAGCTTGTAATATTGCTTGTATCACTACATAACTTCTTGAAATAGTGGACTTTGCAACTCAAGTAATTTTCTGTTTGAAGTATTGACAAGAATCATTGGAATGTTCTAAACCTATACAGGGCTGATATCACAGCTCCATGTAATGGGACCATATAAAAGTTTCATATGAACTCTACGTTAATGGCAGGCATCTACACAGGCACTCTTGAGTAGCAAAGAAACTGTAATTAACTGACTGCTGTTACAATCCACAGGTTTCTAGATGGAACAGTAAATCATAAACTCATTACAAGGAAGCAAATATGACTTACTTTCCTTATCACTTTAAAGCAATAAAAATATCTTGAGAAAACCAATAAATTATTTAAAGCAAAATCTTCAACCTCGCTTAGCCAAAATGCATATTTAAAATATGGCTGATTGCTTATATCTACTAAAATGTGAAAACAGGCTTATTTGTATTCAAATAATGAGGTAACTTCAATGTTTCTAAAGATCAAGGCATTTTCTGTGATATGAAGATTGATATCAACAATTTGAACAAGACAATACAGTTACTAGGGGAAAATACAGTTTTGTTAACATACAAAATTTCCTCTAGAAAACAAGACTGCAAAATGAAGCTATGTTGCTCTTACTACCCATGCTCACTGTCTCAACTTGTTCTTTTTAGGCATTTCTGTTGAAGAAATTTTTCAAATAACCATTTTCCTAGTTGCATAATAAAGACATAGCATATTTCAGTCATACTAAAGGACATTTGTAAAGAACAGACTAAACACTGATTACCAGAGTTCTCCCACATACACGAATTCATATAATTCAAGAAAACTACTTTTAGATTTGTACACTTTTCAGTTTTCTTGTGACTTCTTAGGATTAATCCCTAAGCTTCTCTGACACCACAGATTCAAGTCTACCTCTGGGGATTGGGGGACTCACTGTCCCTTTCAGGAATGCTCTACTTCAAGAATGGGTATAAACTGTATTGATATGCTGAAAATTAACAGAAGAGGCCTTGGTCATGCAAATATACATTGTAGTTTAGGGCTTGAATGTGCTAAAAAATTTATTAAGTAGGAAGAGTGTTTATCCAGAATTCTTGCACTGTGAACTTCTTTGAGCGTTTTACCAACAGCATTTCCAAGTACTTTACCAGATGATATCTAAATCCTATTGTAGGCTACTTTTTCTTGTTTATGCACATGTACCCTTACAGGCACATGCAGTTATTAATACTTCAGTGACAGTGCTATCACTGATAAACAGTAATGGTTGTTTCTCATCATTTAGAGTCTCTAAGTGCTCATAATCTGTAACCACACTGAAATTTCGGTCCTAACCTATAATTTTTGAAAGTAGGAGCAACATCACAGATAAAATACTGGACATGAGGAGCGTTAGTCATTGTGACCATGTGAGACTGCAAGAAAACTAATGTAAATAATCCTAAACTGACCAAAAATTGTTTTCTTCCTCTCGGTGCTGTTATTTTAAAAGCTGATACTTTCGAATAACAGTAACAGGGGTAAAATCCTGCAAATGGATATATATGGCTTTAAATCCCAACTTTTAGAATGGGTTTAGTGGGTTTTCTATTTTAACAAATACCTAGCTAACATACCAACCTATCCTAAATGCCATTCACATTAAATACAGAGGCATCAGTAACGTCACAGTTAAGGCAATGCTGGCAGACATCCATTTCTAATGAGTAATATATTTTCTAAAAATCCACAATAGTTTTCTTTCAGAGTCAAATAATCTTTTTTCCCCAACTATCACTATTTATATCTCTCTTTGCTTAGACTGCAATAAAATGCAAACATCTTCATGCCCTCCTTAAAGAAGATCATCTTTTTCAACGAACGGGATTGTCAGATATCGGAGATAAGTTTCCCTGTGTCCAAAGCAAGTAAGAGGTGCTGGAGGTGCGGGAATTCTTGAAAGCAGCACTATGCCCATTTTTTTGTGCTTGTGAGCACTTTTTCTCATACTCCTCTAAGTATTGGTGCCAAGACAATTTGCACTTCAAAATTCGAACTCCTTTGTCATTTCAGGAACGATTTTCAGATCTCTGATGTTTGCATAAAAGGTGACAGTATTGTTGAATTAGAAGTGTTGGGGGAGGAAGGTAGTGGGTGGCGGTGTGAAAGATAATTGTGAATACAGTGGGCTCATTTTTTACAGACAAGAAACGTCATACCTGTGAACGCCTAATTTATTATTTCCGTGCTTCAAGTGGGAATATGCTTCAGCAACTCCAATCTTACAAGTGGGAATGACGCCTCCTGAACCTATGCAAATTCCTCGAATCAAAGGGTAATTTTAAAAATAGGCCTTAATTAGCAGGATACCTAATTAATTCAGATACCGGGAATGCGACCTCGACTTTAAACTGCAGGTTTCAGTGCATGCTTCCTTGGAAGCTGAGTATAGCCGAGATCAAAGTATCACATCAGCTGTAGCCTCAGCCGGCTGAGACCTGCTTTCATTGAGCTATGAAATCAATCGGAAACTCTTATTAAACAGACTCCCCAGGAAAAGCCTCCTTCATCCCCCCTGAAAAGCCTCCCGACCACTGGAAGGCAGCCCGTTTCTATGTCCCCAGCCCCCCCAGCCGTGCCTTGCAGCTCCGACAGCGCAAAAATTACAGGATACCCCGCGCCCTGATGCCTTTCAGGCACGTCATTTACGGGCATAAAACTTCAGGAGCGGAGTGTACACGGGCACCTCCGAACCCCTGCATCCACACCCTGCAGAGCGAGCCGCGCCCAGCCAGCCCGCCCCGCATCCCCGCGGCCGCCTCGCCCAGCGCCCCAAACCGCCCGACCC